>JANAVB010013812.1:32500-48717 GCA_029216955.1 Iris pallida
TCTTGATTTGATTATCGTACCAAACCCTGATTTTAGACTTTTGTATACCAAACTAGGCTATTTGGACTATTCTGGACTCATTGGGACTGCCCATGTCATCGTTTGGGACCCTCTGTGGAGCATAGCATTGTACCTACCTCGTATCGACACGTTCGTGTCGCGTACGTCGACTCCAACCAAATCGAGGCGAGTACATTCTTTGACCGTTTCATACTTGATAGGATTTATATTTACGCTCTAGATTACTTTACTTGATGCTGTCACGTTGTTAACATGGATTGGTACTATATGGATCCCTTCATGAGATGTTATCCCCCTCGGAAGCATCGGTTATATCATGTCATGTGCGTTTCACTTTCATCATGTATTCCTGTGCTTTCACCATTCATGTGCACTCTCGTGATTTATGTACTCTCATGTTCATGGAGCCCCCATTTATATTTATGTGCACCCATTTATGGGCCCCCATGTGATATGTGCAATAGCATAACCTGTCTGGATCCTTGTGTATTGATTGGGGTACGGGGGAGTTAAATAGTCATGTGGACAATTTCTAATATAGTGTAGTCATCTGCAAACTCTCATGTTTACTATCAAGCCATTCAAATGTCTAGCTTGTACTGTAAATCACTAGTTCACTGTAGCTCTTTACTTATAGTAGATATTTCATTACAGTCTTCTTTTTTACTCATGTATATTCTCAGCGTTTCATGTATCTTACTCTGTTGTATATTTATATATCCTGTTATATTATGAACTGCGTGAGATGTACTGTGCTCGCTTCCGTCCTGACTGGACCTGTTGATAAATTTTACAGGTAGCTTGGAGGTTACCTACTAGCCTGAGGAGGCACAGTAGAGGTTGGAGTAGATAGCTATGATTTTTCTTATTTTATTTCAGTTGTTGAGCTGTATTTACTCTATGGATTACTGTATTTGAGATTTGAGAGGTTTTTTCGGATTTATGATATCTTAGACACTTAGACTTCTATCTACTGTATCTCTTTGTGGATTTCAGTTTATCTATCTTTTATCGTATTCTATCTTAGATGTGATTGAGACTGTAATTGTTAGGTCACCTCCATTCGGAGTGTATATAATATACAGGTACCTTATATTGTTAGATGAATGACCTAGGACAGCGTTCTACCGCCGACACTGTAGCGTAGGCTGGACGTACCCACTTCTCGTGCCCTTACTCTAGGGTGCGGGTCGTGACAGTGTGTGACCTAAAAATTAGTAAACAGACTAGTTGACTTAGTGTTGACCAGGTTTGACCAGAGTTGACCAGGTTTGACCAGAGTTGACTAAGGTTGACTTTGACCTAGAAGGACCTAGAAGCATATAGAATTGCATTGTAGCCCTTTTTATAATATGTTAGACCATGTTGTGACTTGTGGTTACTTTAAATAGGTTTATATTACTCCAGTTCAGTTGTACATCCTCATCAATAGCTCGAATTGTCAGGCGAGTACATTCTCTGACCCTTTCATTCTTGCTTGGACATATTTACTTGTTATAGACTAGTTTACTTGTTGCTGTCACGATATTATCAAGGATTAGTACTATATGGATCTCTTCATGCGATGTTATACCCTCGGATACATCGGGTATATTATGCTCATGTACTTTATCTTGTGCATCGTCTACTCATTGTATTCGTACTTATTTATGTATACTCATATGATATTCATGTACACTCATGATCATGTGAGCCTTCATGTATAACCCAATGTGCATGTGGACTAGCTATCCATGTGACACACTACTTTGTGCAATAACATAACCTGGACATATCTTTGTGCACTGATTGGGACAGGGGAGTATTTATTTGGTTATGTGATCTACACCCTTTTCATGTGCAACTCCAAACTAGATTTAAGTCATGTATAACCTAAGCCAGTTTTCCTAACTAGACTGTACTCTACACCACGTAGATAGTTCAATTCTCTTATTATATCCTGTATATCTATTTCCATATATCATGTTCTCTCTTTTAAAGTCTGATTTCTTTATCAGCAGTTCATGTATATTATTCTATAGCTTGTTTCATATTTCCTTTCATGTTATGAACTGTGTGAGAGATATATATTCGTTCCTGTCCTGACTGGACCTGTTAAAATATTACAGATGATGAGGATTGCCGCGACACTTACTATAGAGTAGTCCTAGTTGACACAGGTGACCTGGACCCTCAACAGGATCCAGTAGTCGCTGAGGACTTGCCATGAGTTAGATTAGACTGATATTATTATCTAGTTATGAGACATTGTGATTGTATTGAGATTTTATTATGGAAGTTTACACCGGGATTATTATTCATATTGTGACTCTGTTGAGATTATCTTTCTTCTATTCCATCTTAGTTATTATGATTGAGTTGTATTATATATATATTATTCTCAATTCGAACATATTCTAGATTGTGTTAGATGTTGTAACCTAGGACAGCGTTCTTCTGCCGACACTGCGGCGTAGGCTGGACGTACCCACGTCTCGTGCCCTTACACTGGGTGCGGGTCGTGACACATTTTTAATGGTGGCCCATGTAGGTCCTCTTAGTTGCAACTAGTGCGATTTCGTAGTGGTACTCGAACTAGAGTATCACTACAGCCTGCAGTAGGATATAGGATATAAGTTAAGGTACTCAATCACATTAGGAAAACTTTTATCTAATTCTTACTGTTAACTGTTCTTTTGAAAACAAACTGTCCTCCTTTGATTATATCGCTTTTTTCAGTAATTGATTCCTTGTTTGATCTATCTTCAGGATGGTGGAGACACGATCGCAACGCTCTGGCCTTCGGGATACTGTAGCACCCAGTTTCCTAAATGAGGGTAATTTTAAAATTTCGTGTTTATAATTATTTTAATAATGATATTTAATTCATGATATGATTTTTGGTGATTTTAAATTATTTTAAAATTATTTAAATCAATGACTTGTGGTTTTGATATTTTGCTAGTGAAACCCTAGAGACTGTTTGACCTAGAGCCTAACTATGTGATTATGATATTTTAATGTCATTTTTGGCCTAAGGATATTTTTGCATTTGACCTCTTTGAATTATTTTGATATTTTTTATTTATGATATTGTTTTGGGGTTATTTGAGTCGGGTTCGAATTTCAACTCAATCCGACTTGAAACGGGGACCCGGGGGGTAGTTTGACTCTAGTAGGACCCACACACTAGTTAGGCATGGCCCACATGATATTAATTTTAGTCCATATGATAGAAATATTTTAGTTAGAGGTTAGACTAATTATTATGGATAAGGTTAGTGTGATTAGAGACTTTAGAATGACTAATTTAGCCCCAACCAATTAGCCCTTTCCTAATACTCATAGAATAGGTTAGTAGGGGCTTTTGGCCTTTTCCTAATAGGACAAAACCAACTTTATGGCCAGCCACAATAAGGATAGGGTTGAGCCTCCCATTTGTCATTATCCATCTATTTTTCTCTCTCTTGTTCTTCCCCAAATTCTTAGAGAGCAATCCCTAGCAATTTCTCTACCAAATACTTCCATTTCACCACCAAATCTTCTTCTTTCCTTCTCCATTCTATCCAAGGAGGAAGCTACCCAAGTTTGGGAGGATTCGGAGCTCGTTCGTGTCCTTTTGGAATCTCTACGTGTCGGTGTCGCTCGGGAAGGTTTTTTTTCGATTCGATCTACCGGGAGGTATAAATCCCTTCTCCTTTTCATTTCCTCATGCATATGGTCTATTTTGAACCCATAGGAATGACCCCATGGTTGTATCTCCATTTGTGTCCATTTTGTGTCCATTTGGAGGTCATAGGAGTGTCCTTTGTGTTGTGGATGTGTTCATGTTACATATATAGATTTATATATAATTGTAATGAGAGTGTATCTATATTTATATGTAATAAATGGTTCATGATGATTATATAATCAAGTTTGTGAGTGTGGTTCCTCATATTATTATTGCTATTATTGTTGTGGATAATTAGGATATATTGTGTATTCTTTTGGCTCAAACTATCTAAATCCGTCATGATTTTTATCCACGTTTTTAATTTCAGCCCTAACTTAGAAATATCATAACTTCTAGCTCAAAGCTCGGTTTAATCTCCCATTTTTTTTTAAAAGAAGCGTATTGAAGTTAGCTTTCCAAAAATATGTATTAATAGGCCTAATTCTTTCTGTAACTTTCTGGAGAATTATTTGACTGTCAGCTGTACGAAAGACAAACGTTTCTCGGTGTTTTCGCCATTCCGGGAGTTTTCGGAAACGAAAATACGATCCGTTTGAAGTTTCGGAAAGCTAACACATAGATCTATAACATACTTTAATCCTAAATTTTAATTCAGCTGAGATGGTACAGTATTGATTATTAGTAGGAGTTACTATTCGGCATATGCATTTTGTGCACCCTTGTGTGTAATATAATGTTCTATTTGATTTTAACCCATGTTAATGTAAATACATTATGTAATTAAATAGAGAATACAAGCATGAGTAAATAATTAAATAAATGATGTATGAGGTGTAAGTATCCTATCTAATGTAAGCATGTATAAGTATGGCTTGTAATGAATATGTAGGTTCCATAGTATGTAATGTATGGTGCATATAGTGGTGCAAGAGAATAATGAATGATGAATGAATGCAAGCATGAATGTAATGTAATAATAGATGTAATGTATGCAATATACAAGTTAATGAGATGTAATGTTCTATGTTAACACAAATTCTATATTACCTCATGTACCCCCTTACACTATGTTGACACTATCACACTTGACACATTGTTCACTTACACTTTGACACTCTTTGATATGTATACACTATGTATGCCTATTTAACCCTCACTTGCCCCTTTGCCATGTTCACATACACACACATAGCCTCTTGAATAAGTATTTATGAATACAGTTAACTTAGCTATGTATGTATATTATATATATGTTAGCATATTGTGTTGTAATATATAAGTTTATATAACCATTTGAAATGCCATGATTATAGACCTAATATTGAATACCAATATATGCATGTGTATATATGTGTAGACATATATAGTTTAAAGTAATATATTATCTAGTGTATATCCAATGTGAATTCTTGCCTATTTGAGTATTGAATAATTGTATGCTATATAGAGTTGGGTGTATGTTGGCTTGTATAGCCTTGTATTGATGTGTGCTTGCTAGGATAGTCTTGGTTAGGCCTAGTAAGACTTGCTGGGTTAGGACATGACCTAGTTTGACCTAGTTTGACTAGTACAGTTGACCAGAGTTGACCAAGGGTTGACTTTGGCCTAGTTTGACCTAGATTCATGTAGAATACATTGTAGTGCTTTATATTACCCTTCTGGACATGTTGTGACTTGTGCTGTTCTAATTAGGAGCCAGGCACCTCTCTTCGGACAGTATCTTTACCTTGGACATTCAGATATCAGGCGAGTACATTCTCTGATCGTTTCATACTTGTCACAACTTATATTCTCGCTCTAGATTACTTTTACTTGATGCTGTCACGTTATCATCACGGATTGGTACTATATGGATCTCTTCTTGGGATGTTATCCCCCTTAGTGGGCGCATCGGATACTTTATGACATGTGTTTATGTACATCATATATTCCTTGCTTCTGCGTTATTCATGTACACTCATGTTCTCTCATGTTCTTACATGTACGTTCATGTACTCTCATGTTCTTTCATGTACGCTCATGTTTCCTTATGTGTTTCTTGTATAACCAAAATATCATGTCCGTAACGTAACTTGAATAGATCCTTGTGTATTGATTGTGGGTAGGGGTGAGTAAATGGTCATGTGATTTACCCATCATGTTCATCTGTTACTTTTCATGTTTTATCATGTACAACACAGCCTTATTGGCTGATGTCCTACATGTTCACTCATGTACATCATGTTCAACCTAAGCCAATTTTATGCCATCTCGTACTCTAAATCACTAGTCACTTACAGTTCTTACTTATCATGTATATTTTCAGTTATCAAATATCTCTCCTGTTTTCATGTACATCTTCTTACAGCATTTCATGTATCTTATTCTATTGCCTACTTTATATTTCCTGACATGATATGAACTGCATGAGATGTATTGTGCTCGCTCCTGTCCTGACTGGACCTGTTGATAAATTTTACAGATGGCCTGGGATTGCCTGCTAGCCTAGAGGAGACACAGTAGAGGTTGTTTAGATAGTTATTTCATTTTGTCGGGAGTTGTATTTACTTTATGGATTACTGTATTTGAGTTTTGAGATGTACTTCTGGATTTATGTATCTTAGACACTTAGACTTCTATCTCCTGTATCTTTTTGGATTTATGTTTTATCTATCTTCCATTATGCTCTACCTTAGATGTGATTGAGTTTACATTCTGCTATGTCACCCCCATTCGGGAGTATAAACTGCTTAGCCTTATACTGTTAGATGCATGAGACCTAGGACAGCGTTCTACCGCCGACACTGCGGCGTAGGCTGGGCGTTGTTACGTTCTTGTGCCCTAACTCTAGGGTGCGGGTCGTAACACGTTTTTAGTGGTGGCCCATGCAGGTCGAGTTTATGTAGTGGTATTCGAACTTGAGTACCACTACAGCCTGCAGTAGGAATGATATCTTGAAGGTACTCAATCACAGTTAGGAACCCTTGAGAGATTCCGGAACGACCCTTGAGAATCTTATTTTAACTTCGATTTGAGAACTCTTTTTCCCTTGATTTGATTTATTTTTACTTACTGTTGTTAAATTTGATTTTGATGGATTATGGTTGAATTTGAGTTGTATTCATTGATTTTGATGAATGTTGTCGAATTTTGAATCTTGTGATAGCTGTTGCATCCGAGTTGTATTTTGATGGATTTTGTTCATTTTGAATTTTGAAGTTCGTTGATAAATTTGATTTGATTTATGGATATTCATTGTTGATTTAATTTAATTTAATTTTTTGACAGGATGAAATTATATGGGCTAGGTCATCTATGTTATGGAATCTAGTCTTCTATAGTCACATTAGCCAGCATGGTGAGGACATATAGTCTGACTCTGGATATATTTCTCGAGTGTAGGAATTTAAGGTTTTCGCAGCCAAGCTAGCGGCACCGCGAAAATGTTAAATACCACGATTCTAGAGGTATGTGCATAAGTCAAGGACTCTGTGATTATCGTAGCCTTGCTTACTAGTATGACGGGGATTTAGAGTACCATGATTTTGGATAGACGCATATGATTATCAGATTGTACCTTAAATATTTCAAGCATGTTTTCTCTACTTTGATGCAGTCCTTCAAAAAGAATTATTATTTGTTTTGCTTTGTTTTGCTTCTAATTACTTAACTTAGGAGTAGCTTGTGTAACTTCTTGCTATGAGTTTCTTCTTAATACAATGAATCGATGATTTTGCTAGACTTTCTCTTGGATTTGATATTTATCTCTGGTTTCAAATGGTTCCTTCTTTTAGGCAAATAAGCAAACAGCTTTTATCATTATTTCCTTCTTGCTATTATTCTAGTATTGAATAATAATAATAAAACTGCCTTGATTTCGTCAATCACCTATTTTACGATCTTGGTAGGAATCTAAATGTTGGTCTTAACTTAGAATTAATTTTTTTGGGACATGAGAATATATGAGTATATTTACATAGTGGACACTTGTCTGATACGTATGCATGCTACACTTGATTTTTCACCTATCTAAATACATATTAATATGTTGTTAATGTTAAAATTTTCAAAACCCCAATATTTCTGATTTTCTGCTTTTCCAGTTTAAATTCGTAATTTAAATATAAATTTCATGTTATTAGTTTTGTCTACATAACTGCACGTGTATGATATCTGCAGAGTTTCAATTTTTAGAGAAATTGGTTAAGTTATGTTAAATTTGTAAAATCTGAGACTGCATTATGTTAATATTACACTGGTTTAAATGTTAGCTTATTTTCAGATTTTGTATGTAAATGCTGAACTAAAACTGGGTTTAACCTTTCAATACTAAGCTATAACCCTGTACAAGACACACACACACCCTAACTTAGTATACGCTATCATGTAACCTAACCTTTCCTCTCTATGTTATGATCACATACTTGTATAGATATATATAGAGCTTAGGCATACATGTTATAATATATGTATATACATAACTAAATCTCTACCTCTTATAGATGTTTATGGTTAGCCATGCATGTTATGATTAAATAGGTTGTGTATTGTAGGTTGTTAACCCATATGCCATGAGTAGTGTAACAGAATAGCTCATATACAATTTCATGTATATTTCACATACACCCATACACACAAACCACATAACATTACATAATGCTAGTTTTTCCTCTCTAACGCTCTCTCTGTATATATATATATATTGTGATTTGGATTTCAATGCAAGTGATTTTCAATTCCTTAATTTTTGAATTTGATTTTATGTACCCTTTTTCAGATAATTGGTAGTTGCCTTTATTTTGTTTTGATAAGTACCAGTTTATATAGGATGGTAGACCGCCTTACAGTTTTGATGGTTTGTTGTTTCTGTAACTTCTCTAGTTTAGCACCCTAGATTGCTTGTATGTTTTGATACCCTATGACCGTTCGGTTAGCATGACTAGTATACCTAGGTGAGACTTTCACTACCACCGTATGCCATGACCCTGTATGTCGTCCTTTTGATCACATGATTTATTTTAATCTGGGACTTTGATTGTGGGGGTTTGACCTAGAGGGAGTATGGACATTTTAATTTCGAGGACAAAATTTTTCTAAGGTGGGTAGAGTTGTAGCACCCAGTTTCCCAAATGAGGGTAATTTTATGTTTATAATTATTTTAATAATGATATTTAATTCATGATATAATTTTTGGTGATTTAAATTATTTTAAAATTATTTAAATCAATGACTTTGGTTTTGACGTTTTGCTAGTGAAACCCTAGAGACTGTTTGACCTAGAGCCTAACTATGTGATTATGATATTTTAATGTCATTTTGGCCTAAGGATATTTTTGCATTTGACCTCTTTGAATTATTTTGATATTATTTTATTATTTATGATATTGTTTGGGGTTATTTGAGTCGGGTTCGAATTTCAACTCAATCCGACTTGAAACGGGGACCCGGGGGGTAGTTTGACTCTAGTGGACCCACACACTAGTTAGGCATGGCCCACATGATATTAATTTTAGTCTATATGATAGAAATATTTTAGTTAGAGGTTAGACTAATTATTATGGATAAGGTTAGTGTGATTAGAGACTTTAGAATGACTAATTTAGCCCCAACCAATTAGCCCTTTCCTAATACTCATAGAATAGGTTAGTAGGGGCTTTTGGACTTTTCCTAATAGGACAAAACTACCTTTATGGCCAGCCACAATAAGGATAGGGTTGAGCCTCCCATTTGTCATTATCCATCTATTTTTCTCTCTCTTGTTCTTCCCCAAATTCCTAGAGAGCAATCCCTAGCAATTTCTCCACCAAATACTTCCATTTCACCAACAATTCTTCTTCTTTCCTTCTCCATTCTAGCCAAGGAGGAAGCTACCCAAGTTTGGGAGGATTCGGAGCTCGTTCGTGTCCTTTTGGAATCTCTACGTGTCGGTGTCGCTCCGGGAAGGTTTTTCTTCGATTCGATCTACCGGGAGGTATAAATCCGTTCTCCTTTTTATTTCTCATGCATATAGGTCTATTTTGAACCCATAGGAATGTCCCCATGGTTGTATCTCCATTTGTGTCCATTTTGTGTCCATTTGGAGGTCATAGGAGTGTCCTTTGTGTTGTGGATGTGTTCATATTACATATATAGATTTATTATATATATATTGTAATGAGAGTGTATCTATATTTATATATGTAATAAATGGTTCATGATGATTATATAATCAAGTTTGTGAGTGTGGTTCCTCATATTATTATTGCTATTATTGTTGTGGATAATTAGGATATATATTGTGTATTCTTTTGGCTCAAACTATCTAAATCCGTCATGATTTTTATCCACGTTTTTAATTTCAGCCCTAACTTAGAAATCATAACTTCTAGCTCAAAGCTCGTTTTAATCTCCGTTTTTTATAAGAAGCGTATTGAAGTTAGCTTTCCAAAAATATGTATTAATAGGCCTAATTCTTTCTGTAACTTTCTGGAGAATTATTTGAGTGTCAGCTGTACGAAAGACAAACGCGTTCTCGATGTTTTCGCGATTCCGGGAGTTTCTGGAAACGAAAATACGATCCGTTTGAAGTTTCGGAAAGCTAACACATAGATCTATAACATACTTTAATCCTAAATTTTATTTCATGCTGAGATGGTACAGTATTGATTATTAGTAGGAGTTACTATTCGGCATATGCATTTTGTGCACCCTTGTGTATATATAATGTTCTATTTGATTTTAACCCATGTTAATATAAATGCATTATGTAATTAAATAGAGAATACAGCATGAGTAAATAATTAAATAAATGATGTATGAGGTAAGTATCCTATCTAATGTAAGCATGTATAAGTATGGCTTGTAATGAATATGTAGGTTCCATAGTATGTAATGTATGGTGCATATAGTGGTGCAAGAGAATAATGAATGATGAATGAATGCAAGCATGAATGTAATGTAATAATAGATGTAATGTATGCAATATACAAGTTAATGAGATGTAATGTTCTATGTTAACACAAATCCTATATTACCTCATGTACCCCCTTATACTATGTTGACACTATCACACTTGACACATTGTTCACTTACACTTTGACACTCTTTGATATGTATACACTATGTATGCCTATTTAACCCTCACTTGCCCCTTTGTCATGTTCACATACACACACATAGCCTCTTGAATAAGTATTATGAATACAGTTAACTTAGCTATGTATGTATATTATATATATGTTAGCATATTGTGTTGTAATATATAAGTTTATAACCATTTGAAATGCCATGATTATAGACCTAATGTTGAATACCAATATATGCATGTGTATATGTGTAGACATATATAGTTTAAAGTAAATATCATCTAGTGTATATCCAATGTGAATTCTTGCCTATTTGAGTATTGAATAAGTATGTTATATAGAGTTGGGTGTATGTTGGCTTGTATAGCCTTGTATTGATGTGTGCTTGCTAGGATAGTCTTGGTTAGGCCTAGTAAGACTTGCTGGGTTAGGATATGACCTAGTTTGACCTAGTTTGACTAGTACAGTTGACCAGAGTTGACCAAGGGTTGACTTTGGCCTAGTTTGACCTAGATTCATGTAGAATGCATTATAGTACTTTATATTACCCTTCTGGACATGTTGTGACTTTGTTGTTCTAATTAGGAGCCAGGCACCTCTCTTCGGACAGTATCTTTACCTTGGACATTCAGATATCAGGCGAGTACATTCTCTGATCGTTTCATACTTGTCACGACTTATATTCTCGCTCTAGATTACTTTTACTTGATGCTGTCACGTTATCATCACGGATTGGTACTATATGGATCTCTTCTTGGGATGTTATCCCCCTTAGCGGGCGCATCGAATACTTTATGACATGTATTTCATGTACATCATGTATTCCTTGCTTCTACGTTATTCATGTACACTCTGTTCTCTCATGTTCTTACATGTACGTTCATGTACTCTCATGTTCTTTCATGTACGCTCATGTTTCCTCATATGTTTCTTGTAAACCAAAACATCATGTCCGTAACGTAACTTGAATAGATCCTTGTGTATTGATTGTGGGTAGGGGTGAGTATAAATGGTCATGATTTACCCATCATGTTCACTCTGTTACTTTTCATGTTTTATCATGTACAGCACAGCCTTATTGGCTGATGTCCTACATGTTCACTCATGTACATCATGTTCAACCTAAGCCAATTATATGCCATCTCGTACTCTAAATCACTAGTCACTTACAGTTCTTACTTATCATGTATATATTTCAGTTATCAAATATCTCTCCTGTTTTCATGTACATCTTCTTACAGCGTTTCATGTATCTTATTCTATTGCCTGCTTTATATTTCCTGACATGATATGAACTGCATGAGATGTATTGTGCTCGCTCCTGTCCTGACTGGACATGTTGATAAATTTTACAGATGACCTGGGATTGCCTGCTAGCCTAGAGGAGACAAAGTAGAGGTTGTTTAGATAGTTATTTCATTTTGTCGGGAGTTGTATTTACTTTGTGGATTACTGTATTTGAGTTTTGAGATGTACTTCTGGATTTATGTATCTTAGACACTTAGACTTCTATCTCCTGTATCTCTTTTGGATTTTATGTTTTATCTATCTTCATTATGCTCTACCTTAGATGTGATTGAGTTTACATTCTGCTATGTCACCCCCATTCGGGGAGTATAAACTGCTTAGCCTTATACTGTTAGATGCATGAGACCTAGGACAGCGTTCTACCGCCGACACTGCGGCGTAGGCTGGGCGTTGTTACGTTCTCGTACCCTAACTCTAGGGTGGGGTCGTAACATATATCGCTGAGAGGTATGCCACTTCTTGCCCGACTCAGCAGGACCCAGGGACCACAGTACCTCTTGTTCCAATTCAGGTGGGCCCGTCTACAACTTTTGGGACTGCTCCTCCACCGGTTCCGAGGACTGCCCCAGGAGTTCAGGGGATGCTACCACCGCCGCCCCAGGGGACAATTGATGTAGCACAGTTCTGCTCCTTGATACAGCAGATGATGAAGACTCAGCGACGCCAGGCAGAAGATATGAGGCAGGGCATTAACAATGCCCATCAGTTAGCAATGATGGCCGTAGAGAAGGTGGCTGCCCAACCGCAGGAAGGGCAGATCCAGCCGTACCAGCCGAGGACTCCAGGCATTCAAGACTTCCAGAAGATGCGGCCGCGAGACTTCAAGGGTATCGAGGGTATCCTATATGCCGACGACTGGATCGAGCACATTGAGGAGATCTTTCATCTCGCGGAGATACCAGCTAGGCTCCAGGTGGAAGTCGCGGTCAGTCAGATGCAGGACCTTGCCCGCACTTGGTACCAGACCGACCCCAGGGTTGGTAAAGCGGGGCAAACTTGGAAGGCTTTCAAGAAGCTTTTCAAGGAGAAGTTCTTCTCCGACACAGCACTTGGCTCTTTGGAGACGTAGTTCGAGAACCTGGTTCATGGAAAGCAGACAGTAGAGGAGTACGTCGGAAAGTTCAGCCGCCTGGGTTGATTTGTAGAGGGCCTTAGCGAGACAGCGAAGGCTAGGAGGCAGGAAGGACTTAGTTAATGAAGTCAAGTCCTTGACCAGGAGCAACAGGAATGCTACATTCGAGATGATTTTGATAGGAGCTACGGCAGTAGAAGATGATATGGAACTGAAGACGAAGAGAGGTCATGATTCAGATAGAGCCAGTGGCAGTGGGGGCCCAGCCAAGAGGCCTCATTATCAGCACAGCAGCAGCAGCAGAAGCCATTTCAGCAGAAGCAGTTTCAGCAGTCACTGAGACAGCAGCATACCATCAGTTGCACCTTTTACAAAAAGCCAGGACATGTAAGGAATGATTGCAGGAAGAGGCTCGGCAAGTGCCTACTTTGTGGTGCAGCACAGCATCAGTTGAGGGATTATCCCATGGCTATGGGACGTACAGCTCAGGGAGCAGGCGCCAAGGCTCCGGTAGTGCAGCAGAAAGGACCATTGCTGATCCAGCAACAGAAGTTTATTCAGCACCAGCAGCAGGCCAAAGGAGTTCAGCAGGGGCGAGCTTTCGCCATTGCAGGTACGGAGTCCGAGCCAGTAGGAGATCTTATACCAGGTTCTGTTTTTATCGACTTTTTTTTGCTTTCGCATTTTTTGATTCAGTTGCTTCCCATAGTTTCGTGTATGTATCATTTGCTATTAGATACCAGCTTTCTTCTGAGCTATTGCCCAGGACTTGTAAGATCACGACTGGGGTTGGTATTATCCTCATCCGTGATGTTTGCAAGGTTCGAAGAGTAGTTTTAGGAGGCCGCAAATTGGATATGAGTTTGCTCGTAATGCCATTACCGAACTACGATATTGTACTCTGTTTGGATTGGTTGAGCAGGCATGCCCATGGATAGATTGTCGAGATGGCAGAGTTATTTTCAGAGTGCCAGGAGAGCCAGAGTTTGAGTTCACCTGGCGAAAGACAACAGAGCAGTAGAGTTTTCTACGGAGTTTCAGCAGAGGAGCAGAGCGTGCCACATCTATTGATAGCTGAGTTTATGGATGTATTTTCGGAGGAGTTGCCAAGGTTACCTCCGGACAGAGATATGGGGTTCTTTATAGACTTGGTGCCCGGTGTAGAGCCGATATCTCAGTACGTCTATAGAGTGAACAACAGTGAGCTTGTAGAGTTGAAGAAGTAGGTGGATGAGTTACAGGACAAAGGTTTCATCCGATCGAGTTCTTCACCGTGGGGTGCACCAGTACTCTTTGTACCGAAAAGGATGGGTCGGTACGGATGTGTATCGACTACAGAACACTCAACAACCTCACGATCAAGAACACGTACCCGCTGCGAGGATCGATGATTTGTTTGATTAGTTGAGCAGAGTGAAGGTATTCTCCAAAATTGATCTGAGGTCAGGTTATCATCAGGTGAAGGTGAAGAAGGAGGATATTTCGAAGACAGCTTTCAGGACACGGTATGGCCAGTTTGAGTTCATGGTGATGCCGTTTGGGTTAATTAATACCCCGACAGTGCTCATGAACTTGATGAACAAGGTGTTCCACCAGTACTTGGACAAGTTTGTGATGGTGTTCATCGACGACATCTTGGGTATTCGAAGACCCCAGAGGAGCATGAGGAGCATTTGAGAGTGGTTCTGGTGACCCTCAGAAAGGAGCAGCTTTACGGCAAGCTCTCGAAGTATGAGTTCTTCTTGGATCGAGTTGATTTCCTAGGTCATGTTGTCACCGAAATGGGATCTCAGTCGACCCAAAGAAGATCAGAGCACTTGAGGCATAGAGAGCACCGAGTTCAGTTGTAGAGACCAGGAGCTTTCTGGTATTGGCATGATACTACAGGAGGTTCGTTCAGGATTTCTCCCAGATTGTTGAGCCATTGACTAGGCTGACCCTGAAGGATGCAGAGTTTATCTGGTCAGAGGAGTGTCAGGTTGCTTTTGATGAGTTGAAGAAGCGACTAACGACAGCCCCGATTTTGACATTGCCATCAGGATTAGGCGGGTTCACTATCTACAGTAATGCCTCAGGGAATAGTTTGGGTTGCATCTTGCAGCAGCATGGGAAGGTAATTGCCTATGCATCCAGGCAATTACGTCATAATGAGAAGAACTACCCTACCCATGATTTGGAGTTGGCAGCAGTTATCTTTGCTCTTATGTTGTGGAAGAACTATCTATACAGAGAGCGTGTCGAGATCATCACAGACATCAAGAGCTTGAAGTATGTGTTTACATAGAAAGAGCTCAACATGAGGCAGCACAGGTGGTTGGAGTTGATGAAGGACTTCGACATTTTATTACAGTATCATCCAGGGTAGGCCAATGTGGTTGCCGATGCCTTGAATAGGTATCTGGTAGCTATGTGTTTGACGATAGGTCGTCACTTGTTAGCAGATTTGGAGATCTTGGGGATCAAGGTGATCAGGAGTTCAGATACAGATGTGTGGCCTTCAGATTAGTCAGACTTGATGGAGAGGATCAAGTTAGCTCAGTTCGACGATGTTACTCTATGGTGTATCCGAGAGCAGGTTTGAGCAGGATTCGTCGATGATGAGTTTGTCATTGCAGAGGATGGCGCATTGAGGCACGGTTCCAGACTATATGTGTCTAGCGGAGGGCTTCGAGAATAGGTTATACAGGAGGCCCAACGTTCTTAGTACTCTATGCATCCAGGTGCTAACAAGATGTATAGAGGTTTGAAGGAGTATGTATGGTGGTATGGGATGAAGCGGGAAGTAGCACGCTTCGTAGCCAGATGTTTAGTCTGTCAACAGGTTAAGGCAGAGAGGCAGAGGCCAGGAGGACTGTTGCAGCCATTGCCCATTCCGGAGTGGAAGTGGTAGCACAACACGATGGACTTTGTTTCTGGATTACCGCGTACACCAGGAAGGAAAGACACAATTTGGGTCATCGTAGACAGGTTGACCAAATCAGCTTACTTTTTGCCATTAATATGGGTACGTCTACTGAGAAGCTAGCAGAGATGTTTATGCGGCAGATTGTCAGGATACACGGATTCCGTGAGCATTGTCTCGGATCGAGATAGTCGCTTTACTTTCCATTTCTGGCGT
>JANAVB010013813.1:0-61958 GCA_029216955.1 Iris pallida
GCCAGATGGGAGTAGATTATGATGAGGAGGTGATAAATCCTGCTCGAACTGCTATCATGCTAGATCAACCTCCCGAGAGAATGACTCAAATCCGGGAGCAACCGTATAGGTTCCTCAAACGGATGATGGAGCATGGTGTTTTGAAGTCTACCACATCTGATAAAGTGACCTTCTTGAAGCCTGAGTTCCTGTTTGGGGACCGCCTTACCTCTACTGAAGCAAAGGTGTTGAAGGTCAAGGAAGACTGGTTCTTTACAGCAAGGGGAGTGCACATGACCGTTAAGCAGCTCGAACGCCAATGGCCTATGACGGCTTTCTGTCGTCTTGCTTCCAAGAGGAGGATGTTTTAGGATCTAACCCCATCTCAGGGGGGAGCGGTGGCAGGCATCCTAAAGATCGACTCTACCTCGGATCAAAGGGATACTTTGATCGCCGTGCGGGCTGGGCCTTCTTTCACCTGGCGGACTCAACGCCCTGGGAGCATTTATAGTGATGTTCCCGCCAATACATTTGCCTTTGGCGCTTCGACTTTTGCCAATCGCATGCTGTTGATGGAGCGATCGTACCCGAAAGGTGAATTTCGGGTAGAGGGTTGGTGTCATTATGTTGTTAAATGGGACAAGCTGACACTCTGGATGTTGTCACGGTTTCAATCCGAACTCCAAGAGATGGGGCTGACTGCCGTGATCCGTGCTACTCAGGCAGGTGTTGACATCAACCGGCATATGTTCCTCGCGCTCCTGGAGATGTTTGATACCCATACCGGGACTTTTTTCACTCCGGTGGGGGACCTTGGCCTTGCACTTCATGAAATACACGAAGTATCAAAGCTCCCTTGGGGATCAGAACCCTATGAGGAGTACTTCCCGACGAACGAGGAGTTCCAAGTCTTGGGGGACAAAGCTGAAGAAATGATGGCCATCTTCAAGGAAGTGGCAAGTCATCATTACTATATATAGAAGAGGGATAAGAGCAGATCGCAGTCTCATGTGACCGCCTGGAGGGATTACGTCTTCAATCAAGACAAGGAGGATCACTCTCTATTTACCACTCCGCCAGTGCTTTCCCGTAGCGAAGTGCTTTCCGAAATGAGCAGGTTAGGTGAGAAGAATCCCGGGAGAACGAGGACCAGCAATCGGATGAACGCTCCTACAGCTGTTTCTGGCACCTAACTCATCGGATGTCGTCGAAAGCAGTATTAGCTGCATATCTGATGGTTTGGCTTCGAGATTATGTTTTCTCGGGCGGGTCAGGGTCCGTAAAGAGGGTAACCCGGAACTTAATCCTGCCAGCAGTGAAGTTGGTTTTTGGCCGGCGTTTGGCTCTTCTCTCCGCGATGTTGTGCAACCTGCTACGGGGTTTACGGGAGTTTACGGGAAACATGGTCCATGATCGCGGTAGGAATGACAACTTCCCACGTGCCGAACTGCCATTTCACTATCTAATGGGGTGGTTGATTTTACACCATCCAAATATAATGAGTCCGGGTTCGGAAGAAGACCATAGGGCCGGAGATGCATTCCTTCGTCGTTTTCGCCAGAGGAGCTGGTTGCATTATGGCGTCCCTGTTTGCAGGAAGGTTTTATCCCACCTTCAGGGGTGGGAGATCACTAAAGTAGGACCTGTCTTCTCGGGTTTTGAGGCCGATGAGGACTTGATGGATTCGGGCGAAGACGCCACCACTCTGCCTCCGTGGGGATTCTGCTGGTTGCAAAGTATTCGGCCATCCCATCTGGTATACCGGAACAGGAATCAGTGCTATCTGGAACTGTAATTACCGAGCCGCTTTGCACGGCAATTTGGTCATGCGCAGCTAATGTTGGATAATTCCAGTATCACCCTGGGGTATGCTGGAAGTTTGTTGGATGGTGCACGAGCTTGGCATTACTACAATACTGGATGTACCGGAGCTCGCTTTACACTGCCCGTCCAGAATCTGCGGCCGTCCATTCTTTACTCGGCCGCCAAGTTTTACTGTGTTATGGCTGCCGCGCCTCCCGGGTATGATAGGGAGACAAGTCTTGTTGCAGGCACCCCGTTAGCGGTTATCGGGCATGTATCGGCTAGGGCTCGATCGCACCATCCGCCAGAGGTGGGTCATCAAGGTGCCCCTGCCGCATCCCCAGGGGGTCAGGCCGAACCTTCGGTTGATCAACCGAAACGACGTGCGGGTACAGAGGTTGGATCTTCTGCGCCAAAGTGGCAGAAGAAGACATCGTTACCGACTGTGTCGTCGAACTCGGCATCTACACAGGTAAGGATGTCCCACATAATCTGGTTTAGGTTCAACATTCCATGTAACCCATGTTTTATTTTGTAGGAGCCGCTAAAAAGGAGGCCCCGTACTTTAAAATATGGTAGGAGCAGGTCAAAGGAGATGGCGGGGCTCGTCTGAAGTGCGCATTCCACCGATTATGATGTCTCCTGCGGAGGAGAACCTGGATGATTATGTCAGAAGGGAAGCTGAGGATGCAACAGCTTCCGAGATGATGAGGGCCGCAGCGGGGGCCTTGTATACCGAGGGCCCAGCAGACACGGGGCTTCCTGGTGATGAAGTGGGATGGAGTTCGTCGTCTTCGGGTGACGTTGCTCCAGAGTTGCAAGAGTCTGTTGCAGGGGCAACAGATGTGATTGGAACAGAGGAGAGAGTTGATTCTCCTCCTTGTTATGATGAGGAAAGGTCGGCTGTATCATTGCCGAGCCCTACCCCAGGCTCAGCAATAGAAGCTGAGGTGGCTACCGATCAGGAGGTAGCAACAGATCCTGTCCCTGTAGAGGGATTTGATGAGTAGGCTGAGACTCGTCTGCCGGTCCTGACTCCTGGGGCGGGTCAGGAGACAAGTGTTGATCTTCCCGTTCTTCCAGGGGAGGTACTGGCTGCTGATAAGACGTTGGGGGCTGATGAGGTGGCCACTGACGTCAGTGGTTCTTCCGAGTTTGGAAAGGGTAAGGGTTTTGACGGAACCCTCTGTTGCTCCTTCCACTTGGGGTACTATCTCGACGCCTGTCTCGGCTTCTTCTGTTCCTGTGGCTCCTCGGGCTAGTAGTCAAGCACCTGTTGATGAAGAGCCTGTTGATGCCGAGGTTCCAGCCTCGCAGGTTGAGGTCGACGGATCTTCTTCTTCTCCACTAACTAGGGAAGCTCCTCCGACTCCTGCCATGACGCCGCATGTGCTGGCTGATGCAGATGAATACGTGAAATTCATCGTCGAGGCAGTGTATAAAATACTACAGAGGGGGGTATCGGCAGTGATGGACGCCAACGGGAGCTTTGCGACGGCAAGAACTCTGGCACTGCCTCATATCGACCTGATCCATCTTCACCAGGGTCACGATCATATGGCCGTCATTCTGGAAGCCACGGTGGCTGAGTTGGACCAGCGGCTTTCTGAATTACAGCACATCCAGCGAAATAACCTCTCCGTCCTGATAGATGCGGAGAAGGAGAAGCTGATCGCCGAGATTGAGTCTTCTTGCCAGGCCACTGTGAGTGTCTGGGAACGTGAATGGCTGAGACTGAAGCTGCAGTGGAGCGGTTGTCTCCGTCTACGTGGGAGACAGTGGAGGCGCGAGGTGCATTTGACGCTAATATCACGGAGATTGACGCCCAGATCCGCCGCGTTGAGGACTAGCGGGCCCGACTCCTATTAGACGCCGAACGTGTCCAGGCTGAACACGTAGCATTCAAGAAGGAGGAAGCAGCTTTCACTCACCGGGCTCTTACCCTGGCTCAGCAGCGGCAGCAGCTGGATGAGAAGCATGAGAACGATACTCCTCCTGAGGCTATTGAAATGATACGTCAAGAAGCTGAACGTCGAGTCCTGGCGACTGTGGAGACTCGAGCGGCGGACTTGAGGCGTCGGATTGTAGAGCTTTCAGCCAACCCTGGAGATGTTTAGGGATTGTAGTCTCTTTCCTTTTTTGTATTTTTGCAACTCTTGCTGGGGATGTAAACTTTTACTCTCTATTTAAAAAACAAAGAATATAAAGTTTTTTGTGGTGTGTTCATCTTTTGCTGTTATGAACTTGATAATTTGTGTGGACCTATTATCTTTTGCACACCTTGGTTTTTAGGTACAAATAATAAGTTTGAGAGAACCCCCATGTTTGCTCAGAGGTGATGTGGACATGGCAAATATGGGATTCAAGTGGTGGAATCTCCCTACTCGTAGGTGTTATGGATGTTAGGAATGATTCTGGGGGATACGCGGAACTACTCATAGGTAATATGGACGTGGAAGTTCTGCGATCAATGTACAACAACGCGAGGGTTGTCTGTACGGGATATTTACTCAGAGGTAATATGGACGTGGTAAACATGGTGGGTAGCGTAGTCTTATGGGATGTAAGATTCTGCTTTGTAGGGTGTAGGGGGACAACTCAGAGGTGATGTGGACGTGGTTGTCCTTCTACTGGAGGATGCTACGGAACAGCTGGGTTCCGGAAGCGTATGATTTTGTGAAAGGGAATTATCTGTGAGTCCTGATGATTGGGTCCACAGATCCCCGGGTGGAAGCACATGTCTGAAAGATGTCGAGAGTAGTACTTCTTTAGGAACTTGCCGTTGATGGGCATCATGAACAAGTCCCCATTAGATTTGGCGAGGCGGTAAGCACCGTTTGAGTATACCATCTCTATGACGAAAGGTCCTTTCCACTTGGGCTCAAACTTTCCTGGTGTCTTGTGAGTCAACACCATCGGCCTCCTGACTGCCAAAACCAGGTCGCCAACATGGAAAGTCCTCTGCTTGACCTTCTTGTTGAAAGCCTGTGATATACGGGCTTGGTAGAGTTCGATACGTTGTTGAGCTAGGAGACGGTTTTCGTCAAGTGCCTCCAGTTTCCGCAGACGACGACGTTGATTGTCCTCTTCTGTGAGTTGGTTTGTGATTGCTACGCGGAGTGAGGGTATCTGGATCTCGAGGGGCAGTACCGCTTTGCTCCCGTAGACCAAGAAAATGGTGTGTTGTCTGTCGGGGTTCGTACCGTTGTGCCGTAGGCCCAAAGGCATTCGTCGAGCTTTTCGTCCCAGTCGCGTTTGTTAGATGACACGACCTTTTTGAGTAGCCTGACGATAGTTTTGTTGAACGCCTCGGCCAATCCGTTTGCTGTCGGATTGTAGGCAGTTGATGCTATGTTTTGAATGCGATTCTTGTCACAGAATCTGCTGAAAACATGGCTAATGAACTGAGGACCATTATCGTGGATGATCCTTCGGGGTACTCCGAAACGGTAGATGACGTGGTGCTTGATGAAGCTGATCACCCTGGAGCTTTTCACTTCTGCCAGCGTAACTGCTTCCGCCCATTTGGAGAAGTAGTCGATGATTGCTAGGATGAAGCGGTGTCCTCTCGATGAAGGAGGGTTGATCGGTCCCACAATGTCTATGCCCCAAGCTTCGAAGGGCCAGGAGGCGACTGTAGGATGTAGGGGTTCTGACGGTATATGAATGAAGTCTACGTGAAGCTGACACGCATGGCACTTCTTAGCATATTCGACAGCGTCAGCGGCCATGGTTGGCCAGTAGTAGCCCATGTATCGCAGTCGGTCCTGTAACTTAGGGCCAGGTTGATGGGCCCCACAGGTTCCATCGTGAGCTTCTCGAAGGGCTTCGGCTGCTTCTTCGTTGGATAAACATCGAAGGAGAAGTCCATCGTAGGAGCGTCGGTACGGCATTTTAGTAGCCATATCGTAGTAGAATCGAAGAGAGCGTCTCCTGACTGAGACGGCTTCTTTCGGGTCCTCTGGAAGAATTCCGTAGACAGCGAAGTCGATGAACGAAAATCTCCAATCTCGGACGTTAACACCGGCACTGGTTGACATGGCATAGGCCACTCGTGAGCACAAGTTGTTTTTAGGACAGACTAAGTCTCGACCCACCACTGTGACGTAGTATTGAGTCCCGAGGGGTGCTGCCAATGAGACTGCGAGGCCAGCCAAGGCATCAACCTCCAGATTTTGTAGACGAGGTACGTGTTCGATGAAGAACTCAGTGAAGGTTGAAATGATGTTCAACGCAACTTCATGGTAAGGGATCAGATCTTCATGGCGAACTTCGTATTGTCCTCTGATCTGGTTTACGACGAGTTTTGAGTCGCCGTAGGCTTCCAGATGATTCACCCCCAGCTGTTGCGCCAGCTGGAGTCCCATAATGAGCGCGTTGTACTCAGCAACATTGTTGGAGCACGGCTTCGAAAGGGAGTAAGCACGCTGGATGACCAGCTGATCGGGGGACACTAATACCACCCCCACTCCTGCGACGATTTGGCCTTTGGAGCATGTTCTTGAAGCGCCATCGAAAAACATCCGCCAGACGGGGCCTTCTTCGGTGACGTTTGATTCTTGGACCTCATCCGGGGTGTCTTCATAGAGCCTTGAGGACTCTGGGATGGGGTGTGCAGATAAAAAGTCGGCCAGATCTTGACCCTTAACCGCTTTTTGCGGAACGAACTCCATGTTGTATGGTGTTAGCAAGATCGCCCATATGGCTAGCCGAAAGTTCAATGATCATGGCTTCGTCATGAGGACCCTGAGCGGATTGACTCGAAAAATGACATGAATTATCTGCCCCGAAACATAATATCGAGTCTTTTGGATGGCAAATACCAAAGCTAAGCACTCCTTTTCAACGGGGTTGTATCGGTGTTCGGCCCGGATCAGAGTTCGACTGAGGTAGTAGATTGCTTGCTCATAGCATGTGTCGCTGTTCTGAGCTAGCAGGGCGCCGAAGGAATGATCCATGGCACGGACGTAGAGGAGGAATGGTTTGCCGACGACTGGTGCCACCAGGACTGGCAGGCTTGTCAGATAAGCTTTGATGTCGTCGAAAGCCTTTTGGCACTCCTCTGTCCAGACGTAAGAGACTCCCTTCTTCATGAGCTGAGTGAAGGGTTGACATTTGCCGGAAAGGTTTGCTATGAACCTCCGGATATATGCCAGACGTCCCTGTAGGCCTCGAAGTTCTCGAAGGTTCTTCGGAGGGTCCATATCAAGGATGGCTTTGGTCTTCTCGGGATCGACATGAATGCCTTTCGCCGTGATGATGAAGCCCAAGAACTTTCTGCTAGAAACCCCTAGGAAGGATTTAGCGGGGTTCATCTTGAGTTGGTATGCCCGCATGAGATCGAAGACTGTCTTGAGGTCTTGCAGGTGATCTCCTTTGAGACGGCTCTTGACTGCGATGTCGTCAACATAACATTCGACTGTCTTGCGAAGGTGTTGACGGAAAATGGTGCTTATAGCTCGTTGGTATGTCGTACCAGCATTCTTCAAGCCGAAGGGCATCACTGTGTAGCAGAAAATGCCATTTGGAGTTCTGAATGATGTGTGTTTTACGTCATCAGGGAACATCTTGATCTGGTTATAGCCCGAATACCCGTACATGAAAGACATGTGCTCGAAGCCACATGTGTTGTCGATCATCATGTTGGTAATTGTAAGCAGAAATTCGTCCTTTGGGCAAGCAGAGTTGAGGTCCTTAAAGTCGATAGAGACTCGTATCTTCCCATTCTTCTTGGTGACAGGGATGACGTTGGCTACCTAATCTGGGTGTTGCTCTTCATGGATGAAGTCGCTGGTCAAGAGTTTGTCTACCTCCTGATCGATGGCGTTCATGATGTCCGGACGGAAGCGCCACTGTTGTTGTTTGATAGGCTTGGCATCAGGTAAGATGTTCATTCTATGCATCGCGATCTGGCGATCAAGTCCCCGCATATCTTCGTAGCTCCAAGCGAAGACATCGATATACTCTTTAGCCAGCTGGATTAAAGATTCTTGGTCTTGTCCTTTTAAGCTTTTGCTGATGAAGATGGGTTTGCAAGAAGATCCATCCCCAAGGTCGATCTTCTCGACTTCGTCTTCGGTGGGAGGTTCACGTAATTCAAAACGAGACTCCCATTGTTGTCCTAGGCGTTGAGACCAGGGTTCTTCTTCGAAGAATTCCGGCACTTGGTCTTCGCCTTCTTGAGATTGTACAGACGTCATGTTGGCTGACAGCACCCTCTTGAAGACTGAGCTGATACTGGTATCGGAGTCCCACGTTGATGCTTCAGACGAGTGAGAATGTTCTACTTCATACGCGTCTGAACTCTCTGGAGTTGACGGCGGTGTGACATAGCCTACCCTCCGTCGAGTTCGATTGTAATAATCCTGCGGCTTTCCTTTAGGTATTGGAAGCCGCAGAGGGAGACGTCGACCTTTGCCGTAGTTCAGGCCTTTGTTGCTTTTTAGGTCGTAACCCATCTTTTGGATGAGGTACTTTACCTTGTCCATGTATCGATAGAGTTGCATTCTGCCGGCATCTGGTTCTGGCTTGAGTGGCGGGAGGTCTTGATGACGCTCAACCTTGCCGAAGATGATGAATTCTTCGTCTCGACTCCGTGGTGGGACTATGTAACAGACCCTTGGGACGGGACTACTCAATTTACATGATGGACGGTCGTTATTTGTGTTTGCAACGACCGTAGAGCGTTATCTAATGTATATATGGCATTCCAATGTGGAAGACTAGAATAATTAAAAGACACTCTGTTATTGATGAAATATGAGATTTTATCCCGAGGGATTACATTGTCCAGAGAAGGGGCATCTACATCAGCCAAGATATATTCTTCCAACTCTTCATCTGTAAGCACTGGAGTAGGATCGGGAGAGTCCACCACAGCGTTGGCTTTAGAGTCCAAGAGGACTACGTGGGCCTTCTCTGGCGGCTGGGATGGCAGCGGCTTGCCTTTAAGACGCACCTTCAGAGGTGCCTCCGCTGTGCCTCCGATGATTGACGCCTTCCCCTGTAGTTTTGCCACGAGGGGGGTCGATGTTTGAGGCGGCTTCCCCTTGAGCCGTATCTTCAGGGGAGCTTCAGGAGCAGCTGGTGCTTTCCCGGGTAGCTTAATGCTCATGGGGGGCAACTTCTGAGGCGGTTTGCCTTTGAGTCGGATCTTCAAAGGAGCGTCGGGGGTGACCTCAGGCTCTATGTCCGGCTCTGCTGCCGTTTCTGCTTCGTGTTCAGCATCATTGGCTTCCTCCTCGTCAAGTGATTTGTACAAGTCAGCATTGGTGAAGTAGGCTTCAAATCCTTTGAAAGGGTCGATGTCCGCGAACTCCATACGGATGACGTTGTTGGTGGACACGTACTTTATACATTGGTGGAGCATGGACGGTACCACTATGTACTTATGCAGCCATGGACGACCCAACAGAAGATTGTAGTTGACTTCAGCGTCCACGACATAATAAGTGACCTCGATTCTGAGGTTACCGATGTGGCACTTTAGTCATATTTTGCCCAGTGGTTCGCTTTTGCTAGCGTTGAAGCCACTGATTGTTGTGTTGGAGGGCGCCAGTCGGTACATTGGGATCCCTAGTGTTGAGAGCAACGTCTTCGGGATGATGCTGAGGGAAGACCCCGGATCGATCTGAATTCGCTTCACCTTGACTGAACCGATATACCCTGTATAGTACAGCGGCATGTTGTGTCGGTTGTGTTTGAGTAGCATGTCTTGTTGGGCGAAGGTTATATTGGGGATAACCTCATCCGCATAATGACAGTGCCTGCATATAGTCAGGAGATCTTCAGGCTGCATGACCTGACTGAGAAAGGATTCAGCATCCTTCAGAGCTTCACAGAGAGCTTCTCGGGTGTCTTTGGAAAGACGAAGGAGCTCGAACAGAGATAGGCGGGCAGGAGTACTGGCCAGTTGTGCCAGTATGTCGAAGTTGTGGGGCTTGGCTAGCCCCGAAGCATTCTCCTTTCGTAGAGGCCTGTCGAAGTGGGCCTCTATCTGCTTCTGCTTATTGGCTGCTGGGGGCTTAGACGGGCCCTCGTCCTGGAAAGCAGGGACGGTGCCAGGAGGCACCACCTCGACGGCAGCTTCGTCGGGTTGGACGTTCTGTTGTGAACGCGTCTGCATAGGAAGTGCCTCTTCCGCTGAAGAAGAGACCGTGCGGCAAGACTTGATCTTCCTACCGTTGGATTTGGAGATAGGGCGTACCTCCGGTTGAATCACCTCGAAGACGAGATCGGGGTGAACCCATAGGATCTCTCCCCGAGATGTGGAGAGTGGGATGAGTCCACTCACGTTGTCACGGGTAGGTGGTAAGTTAACCACCTCCATTGTCGCCTTAGGGATGGAGACGACGCCATCCTGTGTTGTAGTTGGCGGCATGGAGCCAAACTGGAGTGACACTACGTTGGCTGACACCGTCTTCTCTTCGTAGTCGACGGAGATTACATCCACATTGATCATGCACTGGATGTAATTCTTGAGGACATAGCAGCCCGTGGTTGGGTGTCCGACAAACCGATGGTAGTGACAGTACCTCGGGTTGTCCACTTTCCCAACCTCATTGTGACGCTTCGGGTCCGGAAGCTTGATCTTGTCACCCTGCTTCAGTATCTCAAAGAGTTGCAAGGTGTCTTCGTCGTTGAACGAATAAACCTCCTTCGGCTTTGGTACAAGTGGAGGTTTCTGAGCAGGTGCTGACGCACCTTTTGAGGCATTGACAGTCAATACCTGTTTTCTCTTTGTCTCTCGTCCGGGGTTGTTGGCTGCAGGTCGTTTCCCCTTGTCCTCAATGGCAGGGAAACTGACTCCCAGAAGACGAGCATTGGCCGCCTTCTTCTCTGCGGCTTCTGCTTCAATGATCAAGGAGCTCCAGTCGGGAGGAGGAGTAGAGTTAACCTAGAGTTTGACTGCAGACAGCATATTCATGCTGCAGGAGGAGAGAAGCGCATGTTCTGGCATATCCGGGGGCAGTCTGAAGAAGGCTTGTCGGAAGCGTTCGATGAACACTCGAACTGTTTCCTTCTCCTTCTGGCGTATCTCTATAAGGGACGCCATTGTCATGTCCTTTCCGCCGTCGTGGAAACGGTCGAGAAAAAGATGCATCAGGTCGTCGAAGGAAGATATTGAATTGTCGGGGAGGCTGCAGTACCATTCGTACGCCACTCCTTTCGGTACCCCCAACAAATATGCTGGTAAGTAGTACGTCCTCCTTCGGAAGATGACCCGTCTGAGACTGGCAATACGTTAGATAGCGATGCGGAGAGTCCTTCCCGTCGTATGGGGTCAGTGTTTGTGGTTTATACTTAGGGGGATAAACTACCTTATTCCTTTCGAGGGGATAAGGTTGGGGGATGCCCATCTTTTGGCGCTCTTCTTGTCTTGTCTTGGACTCAAAGTGCTCGTGCAAGTCCCTGATCATCTCGACCACATCTCCTGTGGAGCTGGGAGTCGGGGAAGGTGGTACCATCGGGAGTTGAGCATTTGAGGGCTCCGACGTCCGAGGTGCTTCGCGGCGATCTATGTCCGAGGATACCCGCTGAAGGGGTACACTCGATTCTCCATTAGCCCCTGGGTCAGGACCGGCAGAAGGTGTCCTGGACAAAGCTGATCGTATCTCAAATACTGCTTGAGTCAGTATTTGCTTGGAGGCAGAGAGGGTTTTGAGTCCTCCTTCCAGGGTATCAATGCGCTGGACGGGGTCTGTTGGCGGCACATCAGACTCGATATCAGCCCCAGTTACGTTTACTGTCATGATACGGCCAGGAGTGGATGGATGGGTTGAGGCTTCACTCTCTGACCTCACTCTCTTGTGGGGGAGTTGCCTCTCCTGGAGCCTCGTCTTGGCTACCCCCGGCTATGTTCGTGAGAACATTCACCACGGGCGCATCTGTAAGGGCCTGATTACCCTCAGCTTCGTCTCGAAGGGCCTCTGCATCTCCGGAACTCGGGTCCGCAGATGCTAGACTACCTCCAGCTATGTTCTGGGGGATATCCTCATCTTTTGGGAGGCTGACAGGATCCGCCCCAGATGTGCTTCGGATAACCATCGTCTTCGGACTCGACAAGGGTCTGGACTACCCCTAGCTTCTTCCAAGATCTTCTTCCTCCCCCGAGTGTCCTTCGAACACTCCGGAGGACGCGACAACTGTCTTGGTTTTCCTCGGCTGGCTTTTGGACGAGGAAGAGGAACCGCCAGTCGCCTTTCTGACTGACGAGGAGTTAGAGATCACGTTTCATGAAGCAACCCTTGGCTCTTCTTCTGTTGACACCCTCTTCCCGAGGCGACGTCGGAGGGGTGTCGATGATTGCAGCCGCTGGAACACCGACTGCCTTGGTGGGACTGCCGCTTTGCAACAGCAGTTGATGGTGACCACAGCACAAATATGCCCCGTGAGAGGCACATCGTGCTTGTCAGTCGACTCACCTGATCGGCGCTTGTGAGTGATCACGTTACGCAGATCGTTGGAGAAGAGTACCACCTTCATACCGCCTTCAGGCGCATGGCAAGGCCAAGTGCCGGGGTGGTCAAGTGAGTGCTGTGCCTCCTGATCTAATACCAAACAGACATCTCCATCAGTAGTGGGGGAACCACAGTATTTGAAGTGACTTGAACGGACCTCAAACACACAACTAAAGGAGGTGCGGGAGTTCAAAACCACTGGATTCGCCTTACTCGACTTGGTTGTGCACGCAATAGATGCGCCCAAGTGAGACAAGGACTTTGAAGGTCGGCTCGTTTCTGGCACCGTAGCACTCGAGTCGACCTTGTACAGCTTACCATCAGCAGCCCGCATGATTGTGAGCGCATGCTTCTGGCTTGCTGCTGCCATAGCACGTTTGGGGCGCATGGCCCGTGCTGCCTTGGATTTCTTCGTACCAGTCCGCTGGGGCGTATAGTACTCAGAATCTAAATTGTCCTGACCATTACAGCGAGTGAGTCTGTCAAAGACAGAAACTTTCTGTGGCGCATCAGAGGTGATGCGCAGGGCATTGGCTGTGCCCCTGCTCCGTCGACGCATCTTCCTTGCCTGAGAGGGAGATGGCTGGGGAATGTGGTTAGCCGTACGTTTCCTCGAAAGATGCGCTGCACCAGCGGGCGCATCTTGGTTGCTAAGGACATCAGCAGGAAGGGAAGGCTGGATCGGCACATCCCCTTCGGTGGTGGTGCCCGCGGCGTCGACCTTGTGCACCCAGACTCGGCGGGTCTTCTTCGGCTTCGGCAGCCGCTTCGAAGGACTCGTACTGCCATCAGAGATGAACTCCTCATACGCCTGTTGATTGAGGCGTACGACCAGCATCTTGTGGGAGGAGCCCACCTCCACATCATCAGATTGTAACACAGCTTTCTCGGTGGAGGAAAAAGAGGTCCCCAGCAGAGTCGCCAGCTTGCTTGCCATTAAAATTCTTTGATTTTAAATTTCAATACAAACAGAACAGTGTTACAATATAGGACTTAGATGTAGTCCTAGGAGTACACTTTTGTTTATCTGGGTCCCTTGTGCCGATGGAGTGAGTGGTAATGCGTTGACTCCGTTGACGATCTGACGACGGTTATCGGTTCTCTGAAGACTTGGATTGCTCTGGGTGCTGGAGCTTGCTGAGAGGAGGAAGGCGTTGAGTGTCTGTATCTGCATCTTTGGTAGTATATTTTTTTGTTGTGTGATCTGTCCGTGTGTAGGTAGGTCTGGAAGAAGGAAATGATCCCTCTATTTATAGTTTTGTAGGCTGGCTGCTCATGCGCACATATAGGATGTGCCTAGTCGTGGGGATGCCACATGTTGATTGCTGATGGAGGCGTATGAACGATGCGTCCTGATCGAGGGGTTGAATTCTTATGCTGCTGTTGTGGACCGGCATGTAGCAGATGAGAAGATCTTTCTATTGCTGAGATCTTGGGTGAGTCGAGTCAAAGGACACGTGTCATCGACCCATGGCTCGAAGATCTCTGATTTGGTGGGGAATGATCTGGTAGGATGCGCCTAGGATTGGGCGCATGAGGAGGCTTTGGCACGTAACCTTTAGGAGTTACGAACCATTCGGGACGCATGGCTTTTGAGGCGCATGCGAGGCTTCACTAATGACTTAACTCCTGTCTTTCGGGATCAGAGAGAAGTCTGGAGCACATGGCTTTTGAGGCGCATGCAGAGCTTTAATGATGACTTTCCTTCTGTCTTTAGGGATCAGTGAAAAGTCTGAGGCGCACGGCTTTTGAGGCGCATGTAGATTTGAACGCATGGCTGTAGAGGCGCATGCGAGTGGTCGAGTGGCCACGTGGCAGTAGCCGTCGGAAAGAAGTAATGATGATGCTGACGTTGGCGACGCTTCGTCTTCTGAACTGTTCAGACTTCGGGAGGCATGCTGCCAACTCTGTCAGTTCAGCATTTAATGTTTGTGATATTCAATGGACAGCTGAGTGGGCACGTCGGTTGGCGTTCCACTAGGCATATGGGGACCCATGGGGGCGCATCCCCTGTGATGCGCTTGGTGCTGAAGGGCACGTCTGTGTGATGCGCGGTCTGGCCGGCACATCTGCTTCGTGACACGTCTTTAATGGTGCGACAGTTACGATCTTCGAGTGCTTTAAATAGCTGTTTTGACTTAGCTGAATTCGAAGCGTCCGGTTCATACATTTAATGCAAATTCATTGCATGGAATTCGGAGAGCATCCACTTGGCACATGGGTTTGATTTGTTCGGCCTATAAATAGTGGCATGGAGGGAGTTTGTTTCTCGTTCTTTTACGTTCTTCCGACATGAACTTGTTTACTCGGATGTATTCTGTTGATGAGATGCTCCCGAGGGTGAAGATGCGACGCAATGTCTTCATTGATGCACTTGAAGGTGACTGTTACATCCAAAAGTCGGAGTCGAGGGCTTCTGAGGCAGGCAGAAGGTGCCTGTTGCATCCAAAGATAGGGATACTCGAGCCTCGTCTTCGTTCTGCAGGAAGAGCCGCAGATCGGAATGGCGGTGCTGCGGCTTTGGGGGCTCTTTCTTCCTTCAAAGTGTCGTTGCCCACTCTGGTTGTGTTGAAAGCTGCTCCTTTAGCCGCAGTTTCGATTACGGTATTCCTTGGCCTTTGGAGGCTCTTTCGAAGCCACCCCTGGCCACAGGTCGTCTTGCGGTGCTCTTCTCTTCCTTGGCTAGAGGGTTGATTGCCACCCTCGTTCTGCTCAATAAATGCTTCATTAGTCGAAGCATTTCGACGGCGGTGAGCCTGGCTGGAAGAGCGGCACATAACTGGACTGCTGAAGGGATGCACATAACTGTGATGTACATAACTGAGCTGCTGAAAAGGATGCGCATAACTGGGATGCACATAACTGAGCTGCTGAAAAGGATGCGCATAACTGAGCTGCTGAAAAGGATGCGCCCTGCTGAGGGCGCGTGGTGATTGCTGCGCCTATTTGAGGGTGCATGGTGGCTGCTGGCTGTAGACTTAGGATCTTTTCTTTGTAGAAATTATCCTTTGTATAATCTTTTCTTAGACATGTAATAGACTTTTATATGTAATAAAAAGTCCATTTTCGATGTCTATATTCGATTTTTTTTGCTGTGAAGTACTCTGTCCAAGCTCTGGCGCATGTAGTCTGTTGCATGGGCTTTCTGGTTCTGAAATTCCATACTTCTACAGTAGCAATGAGACAAAGGGATTTTAGTGAGGCGCTAAAGCTCGTGTATCCTAGTAGAGCTTGTGGATTGCCTCAAAGCTATTTTCGTTTCAAGTCAAGTTGCAAGTTTCCTTTGAAGGTGTTTTTACAATTCGAGTATGTAACAAATGGATATGATGTATGGGCATTGTGGCTATTTTGAAAATAGTTTCAAAGAGAGATATACAAGCAAAACTGTGGCATTTTGAGTCGCAAGCTTTGTACTTTGTAATCCTATCAAGTTATCAGTAAAAGAAGTATTTCCATTTCAAATCTCTCTGTCCAATATTTGGTTTTCTGCAAAGAAAATATTGTATGGATGTATTTTTTTGTCTAGTTATATTCTGCAGGTACTGGCCTTGTGCAAGTGCAACTAAGGCTTGCATGACATCATGCCTTAGCGAGTACGAATGATCCCACAGGGATTAAAGCAAGGACGAACGACCCTCGCAGGATCATAACATGACATTAATATGTGCACGATCCAACTAAGTGATACATCGAATTCAGGTGAGACTACAGGTACGAGAAGGTATTTAGGATTTTGAAATCGTGTGTTTAAAATAAAATATTGATGGTAGTACGATCGTTTGATTCAAAATAAACTTGAATGTTGATTGATCGGGTAGTTTGCCCTATAACTAAGTTGTCCGTGTGTATGATGAGTATAAGTTACCCCAAGTTTGAGATATAGTTGTTCGAGGTAAAAAGTAAATAAAGTATGAGCGTGGCTCGGATTGAAGAAACATATAGGCAGAGTGTGTGCGAGAACCATTGGATATTGAATCAAGTGATAAGTCGATGAGTGTGTACTTAGTAAGTTTCAAGGATAAAACTTTTTCTGAGTGGTGTATGCCCCATCCCGCACAGTTCAACCGGAGGAATCAGAAGGCAACGACATTTGGACTTAGCCATGCAACAGCTTGCTCGAAGTCCCGCTATGCCGAAGCAACTCCTCTCTCAGGTGGGTGGCTTTAGTGAACTTGCTTCTGCTTGGCCTTCACACTAATAAACTGGATGTTTTCAATTGTACTGAGTAGGTATGATAATAAAAAAGATGAATCCACATAGCTAAAGGAAATAATCTCGCTCTGAGTCAGATTGAGTAAAACATGGAAAATGGTCAACTTGTTGCTTAGATATCACTCTACGATGAATTTTTTGTACTTGGTCCTTCGACCTCACGACTTGGATAAAGAAGAGATGACTTGGGCAAAGTGGGTCACACTTATTACTGGCGCATAGACTATCGACTTGCTGTCATAGTCTAGATGTTCCCACGGTCGTATTACTTATCATAGTATACGTGCCCCATGATTTCAAAATGGGCCATACGATTTATGGCACGAGTTAAGGCACCCAAAGAACACGAGTGTTCAAGTTGAGCAGGCACATTCTCATGGATTCAAGGCCCGTCATATAGGGTATGACTTGGGCGGTAGTATCACATATAACACAATTGGTTTACGACACGGAACACGGTTGAATCGAGTTGAATAAGCAAGAGGCTCACAAGTAGTCATTCCTAAGTAAGTCAAAGGTATGCAAATATGAACGAAAAGTTTTTAGAATTGTAGCACGCCAAGGCTCTGTAAAACAATGGGCATACGTCGAGGCAAACCCCGCAACAATAGGTGTTGGAGAAAGGAAAGAAAAGTATGGAAACACGTTGATTGAGTAATGACTGTATATGACGATAATTGAGTTGAGTCTTGCATGGTCATGGGACAACTTGTGCACAAGGAACGGCTCCTCGAACAGTGCCCAGAGATGGTACTGACTTGGAACCTAGGTGGAGCAAAAGAAAATAGCCGTGTTGGCATACAACACTCTGATGGATTATTCGAGAACTTTCAATGGGGCTTGCTACCTCCGTTGCAAGGGTTGCCGTCTAAGCCTGGCTATTGTCCAAGATAGATTTTAGTGCTATTGACCCTTTCATATATATGAGTCAACATATTAGTGACAATCGATGTGCATACCTTAGATTGAGTTAAAAGTGTATGCACGATACAAATAAGCTAAAGAAATATGCACATAATATGCAACATAACATTTGAGCCTCAGATTTGGCTATAACAGAAATAGGCACTTCGGTACGAGATGTAATATCATGAATTGAGTTGTTGACACTAAGTTCACGAGTTATGATCAAGCTATTTTCGGAGAAGAAATGGGTAAAAAGGATACTATTAGGCCATTTCTGGAGACAAAATAAGAGTCTTTGATTATGCTATTTTCGGAGACGAAATAGAAGAAAGGCTGTAGGAAAAGTATTGAGTAAAGATACACTATATTGTGAGGTACGGCCTCGATGATGATACACGAATGGACATTATGGCACGATCACGCTCTTGGCACCAATGGATTTTGTAGCACGGTCATAAGGTCTTGGAGCACGGCCTCGACGTTGAAGCATGAATATAATTTATGGCACGAACATGTCGTTATGTCTCAAAATATAAGCTAAATAGGCAAGCACGAAATGATATGTCATTGTTGTTGGCACGGGAATGGTGTAGAGGTAATAAAAGATAAATAAGTTATCGCTACAAGGCACGGCCACAATATTTGTACGACTGGGTTTTGTTAGCACGATTTTAAAGAATCTGATAGTATAATCATGTTGGTTGCAATAAGAATAGGCCAGGAGTCGAAGAATAAAAATGATCCTAAGACAAGATTAGAAAGACAATCAAAAGGATATGTTCTACAAACTAAATGAGCGTGTTGGTTTTGTATGGGTGGGCGATGAGCTCACACCACCAGCACGATTGTGTACTGACCACCCAACAGTTTTCATGCACAGTGTACAGGTTCTTGCTCGTCGGAAGCAGAGTTCGCTTGGATGCACTGAGGCATGAAGTTCCTTGGTATTTTGAGGCATGCGATAAAAGACTTCACCTATACGGGACATAATGTATGAACATCGTCTTCTTAAGCATCCGCTGGCTCGTTATATTGTATTAAAAGATGAGAGAGAGCAGAGTGATTGTATTCAGAGAGATTGTGAGCTTGAGAGATTATAATCTTGGCCATGTGCCCCCTTTGTAATTCTGTTCATTATAAATAAAAGTTATGATTTTGTTTGTAGCACTTGTGTTCGAATATTTGTGTTTCCTTTATGTCATTTAACTTCTCTGCTTGGGACTTCTGTATGACGACCTCGTCACAAGCTACTGTAATCGGCCATTATGGAACCAGTCATGTATGAGCGCAACCTAGACTCGCGTGGCATCACGCCTTAGCGAGGAAGAACGATTCTGCGAAATAGGGCATGACAATCGGAGACTATAAGATTAGCACTGGTATTAGGCGGAGCTCGGTGGAGGGGCTCGAGTGGGTGGCCTATAGTAGAGGTAGTATATATTGTGTCTGATCGATCGAAGAATGCCGAAATGGAGGTGGTGATGGCAGCCAGCGGGAGCGTAGGGGCGCTGAGAGGCCGGGGGTCGTGCGTAGCCGTTGTTGATGGCATGGACGTCACGATGATGGCAAGGAGGGAGGGGCGTGTATCCAGGCAACGCCGATGGGCATAGTTGGTTGGTGGAGGGCCTGACCCGGTGGATGCCATTTGGTTGCTACTGTTGTAGCTATCGGAGCTGGCGTGGGGGTTGCGTGGCGCAGCCCGGAGTGGTGCGACATTACAAGCGAATGGGGCACTGGGCTACATGATGGGTAGTCGTAGTCAAGTTAGGAGTTCACTTCTCTTTGGGAGTTTATTGATCTTGGGTGATGAGACAGGGGCTCGCGGTGCAGTCTAGGCCTCAGAGGTGTTAAAAAATATGGGGATGGAGGGCTTGTGATTCTACTTGGTCAAGGAGGGGGTGTTGGGTGTTTCCGTCGTGACCATTTGGGGTAATGGTTATGGTGGTGGTGATGATAGTCGAGGTTTGAGGAAGGAGATGAAAGAGGAGTTTAGGGTAGGTTTTAGCGAGAAGAGAAGTGAAATGGATACTGAGGAGAGCCTGAGAGCAGCTTTTGGAGAAGAAGAAGAAGAAGAAGAAGAAGAAGAAGAATGGGAAGAAGTAGTTCACTATTTGTGGATAGGGTTTTTGGGAAATTTTTTTGTCCACTGCTTGTATTAATTATATGCCACTAATGGGTCGCGTGCTGGTATGTGATTTTTTCTCCCAAAGGGGATTGGCTGGGCCCTACTTGCAAAATAACGAAGAAAGAAAATTATATTATAGGCTAAGGTCGATTGTGGCTTCTTATCTAGGCATATGGAAGTAGGAATTTGTAATAAAGAAATTTAGATAGAGGTGTGTGGATTGACTGGGCTTTGAATAATAGGGTTAGGGGTTAGTTGGCTTCCAATAGATTTGAATAACTATTAGGTTCAATGCCATCTTGTAGATATCACAATTAGGATATATACATATTAAAAAATAATATTGACTAACAATAAAGATAAAAATAATAATAATAATAATAATAATGATAATAATAATAATATGATAATTTATCGAATAAGAATTATAAGTCGTTCAGAATAAAAATATTTTCGAGTGACAAAGTACTTTAAAATTTGTAAGTGAGAAAAAATGAATTCAGGGGGTTTACATCCTACCCACCTTAAAAGAATTTTATCCTCGAAACTAAAATCATCCAATAGGTCAAGCTATAATAAGTATCTGCTATGGCTACCCTACTCAATCTGCTATCCTTGAGGTCGCCTCTTCTGTTTTCTCGAAGCCCTTACAATTTTTTTGGTTTAGATTCAACAAGATTCTTCCTTTATAAACTATGTTGTTTACCCTTTAGAATCTTTCATACCAATAAGGAATCTTTGTGAATACTCTAAAATATAGGTCATCGCCGATATATGTATATATGTCAATAATGCTTAGTTACCAGCTATATTTTCAATCTCAATTGTAAATAGTTTGTTTCCTTATCCTATCCTCAGTACCCTTATTTTATCAACCACAAGCTCTTTTTATTAATTGGTTTCAATCCTCCTTTACAGCTTTTCTTTGAAAATTTTATGTGTAGCATCTATTATTGGCGTAGAGTTTTCTTATTATTATTCATCAACTTTTTCGAATATAAACCCTCAACTCTAAACGCTCGATTCAGACTTTTTTTTCTTTTTCTTTTTTACATATATGCTTGCTTTGTCCCTTGTTTCTTTAACTACTATCTCCTGTGCTTGTACGCAATATTATATTTCTATCTAAATCATCTTATATCATTCTATGTATTGATCTACCCTGTAATTATATGTAATTCCTTGAATTACAAGTACTTCGTCACAAGATCCTTGCTGCTCAATCGCTTGTTCCCTTAATCACTAGTGGACACTTCTACCATGTTATAGTCTATAAAAGATCTTCTAATCTTATTCTGAATTCTAACACTTTTTTAGTCGATGCTTATAATCAAAATTTAGGGCCTATATCATATTACAGTCGAAATTTATATATACTTTAAGAAGGATACAAAGATAATCGATAAATACTTGGTCATCAAACCCTACAAATAATCAATCCTCAAACCCTAAGGAACAAGATTTGAATCCTTCACTCCGTAGTCACAACTATAATATCTCATCATTGTATCTTAGATACTCTATCATCAAATTATATTATCAATCCATTCGTTCCTAATAGAGACTAAGTTCACTGTTGCCAATCACTAATGCCTGTCCTAGAAGCTTAACCTAATAAATCCTTCAGAAAATTTACTCATCACAATCACACAATAACATATTATAGTTATACTATAGAATCCATTAACATGGTTTGTGTAGTCTAGCCATTTATAAACATGAATGGTACAAAGACCTAAGACTAGGTCAAGCAATCCATATCATTATCAGACAACGTTAGGGTTAAGCAAAGTAGGAAGGTTTGTCAAGATAATTCCAGGAACGATATGAAGCCAAGCGAGATGCATAGGACGTAGTCTAGATAAAAATCAGAGAACCATATACCTCCGTGATTATGTCATCCGGAGTCTGTCCTGCCGGCACGTATTTGGCTGCAAAATTCTGATTTTATTACTTAATGGATGGCTGCAGTGCGTGTTTGCCACGCCAGATAATATTGGTTCTCAAACTTACTGTTCGACATAACAAAAGGTTGAATGAACTTTTTTACTTTATTGAACGTATAAGGTATCTGTGTACAAAGAAGGAAGTCCTAAATAGGATATTCTAAGTATAGGGAAAAGAGGTTTGTGAAAAAGTGTGACGGTGGAGATCGAGCACTGCATCGGCTCCTTTACTCTGTTGACAATCTGACGACGAATCAACCTTGCTATGGCTCTCTGGCACCTTTGATGGGACTCTGGGGTCACCGATCAAGAAGCTGTCAAGAGGAGAAGATCCTTTGAAGATGGTTGGTTGGTTCTTTGATTGATCGGTGGATGGGGAAGGTCGACTCTTCATGGATAGAGATTGCTAATCCTTTGAAGATTGTCGATTATCAATTTTCCCTCTGTCGATCGATGCTTTGGTAGAAAAAGAACTCCTTTTTATAGAGAACCGAGCACATATGCGATATGTATTAGGGTTCCTAAAATATGAAAGAATCTGTCGTCTTTGTACGTGATAGCTTCTGTGGCGCTGACACGAGGCGGACATCGAGATTCTTCTCAAAAGAGATCTCTAGTGGTTATAAACATAACCGAAGGAGGTGGCACGTGACGTGTGTCGATTTGCTTGCTCGGATAAAGCCGAGTAAATTTCGGGATTTCATCCTAGATTTGGAGTCTAATAGATCCTCGTCTAAGATTTAAATCAATCTGATATGATATCAATCATGTTTTAATCCCAATCTTCTCTGCAAGAGGCGGTTTAAACAAACCAATAGGGGTGGACCCATGCTTCATGTACCTCTGGTGATGACTAAGTAATGTTGTGCTTCTGGATTGACGAGTAGACCTTACTTCTGGAGACGACGGAACCACTGTGCTTTCAAGCGACGAGTGGACTTGGCTTCGAATGACGACGAGAGTTTAGTACATATAGAGCAACTTATGAAGCTGTGTTTCGGGATACCAGAGTCACTGTACTATAGGTGACAAGTAGGCTTGTGCTTCCGGTTGGTGAGGTTACTGTGCTTTTGGAGCGACATGCTGACTTGCATTGGTTGCGATAGAAGTTTCCAAGTCTCTTCTAGAGAAGTGACTTAATCTTTTGAACCAGAGAAGACTATGTGCCATAGTAATAGAGATGGTATGAGCATATCACCATCCTGCTCCTCATGCGGACGCAAGTAAGTAGCTGCGCCTCTGAACAGTGAATGTGTTGGCTGCGAAGAGAAGGGTATGACACCCTTACGCGTCTGAGATTGGCGCAGGCAGGTAGTTGCGCCTCTGGAGTGAAGACACTGGCTTCTGAAGTAAAAGAAGGGGAGGGAGTCTACCACCATCATGCTTTTAAGGTTGGCACAGGCAGGTGGCTGCGCCTCTGGCTTGAAGGCTTTGGCTTCTTCAAAGTGCTAAGTAACTGATATGCTTCTGAGAGGCTGCACCCACAAGAAAGTCAGAACACGCTTCGATGGAGGTAAATCTTCTAGCGTGCGTGTCGAGAAGAAGGAAGGCTCTGCTTCGACGAAGACTGTATCCCTTGTAGATCCCTCTAGGCTCTGTCGAATATGTACTAGATCCTTTGTAGAAGAACATAATTAGTCCCTTATGTATAGTCATGATGTGTCTGTACTAGACTTTGGTAGACATGACAATAAAGGGACTTCTCTCCACATCTTCTGTTTTATCTTTTTAGCACTGAGCCTGAGTCTTTTGCATCTTCTGCGCTTTGGCGAAGGGATGTGTTCAGCTAAGATTTTTCATACTTCTACAAGACCTCCTTCAAAGTGTCGCGAACTTGAGTCAAGCTCGGGATACTTTGAACAGAAGCATGAACACGCGCAAGGACTGTACGAGCTGGGTAATGGCTGGTGTCACGCTTAGCTCTTAGCATTAATTGTCCTGAGTTATCTTTTCAGAGCATAGGATCCTAATAGCTTCTTTATATTGGAGCCTCGTGCATCTTTGCAGAGATCACGAATCTCTTTAGCAGAAGAGGTTCAGAGTCACGTTCCTTCGGTAACTCGCAGTACTGTCATCTGACATGGAGTGGAGCTTTAGCTTAACTTGCAAGCTAATTCCTTCTGACCGATGTCTGGCCCATGCTTGGACCATGCGAACATCCTATATAAAGGACTATCCCCTTCAAGAGAAGACTCAGCTGCTTCAACAATGACCTTGCTTGCCCGATGCTCGGCTCCTGACGACACTGTAGTTCGCTTGAGGCGGCCGTCGGTGGCAAATCTTTTCATCCAAAGAAGCTGTAGTAGAACTACTACTGAATCTCGAGACGTCTCCCGTCCTGGATATCGTAGGTGTCAATAGTTTCTCGAACCCTTGCTTCCTGAATTTGTATTCCCTACCATGCCGACCGAGGAATGGCAAGGCCTGCTACTGTGGTTGCTCTCTCCGGCCAGCTGTCAAATCCCTATATTTAAAATAGTTATATGACTGTATTTTTTATATTTGGAGGATTTTAAATTTGGGGTATTCTAAAATTTTTATTTCTATTTCTTGGATGGGAATTTTATTCTCATTATTTTTATTATTGTTAAAGTTCCTATATCTACCCCCCTTTAAACCCCAACCCAAACCCTAAATTCTACCTCTCTCTCTCCCCACACTCTCTCAGCCGCCTTCCTACTCACTTTCCTCACTCTCTCCCGATCCCTCTCTCTCTTCCTCCTTACTGGAAGACCAGCCCTCCTCTTCCTGGAGCCGCTACTGCCATGGCCGCCCGCTTTAGCCACCAGCGCCACCGCCATCACCACTTCTGACCACCATCATCATCGTCGTCGCAGCCATCTCCTCCGCCACCCTCGTCGTAGCCTCCTCCTTCGCCTCTCCCTCAGTCACCTCCGCGGTCGGGAGCCGACCTGCCTGGCCGAGCCCCTCCGCCCCGATCTGGCCGAGCCACCATCGTCATCGTCCCCAGCCGTAGCCGCCACCACCATCTCTACCGCTCCTCTGCCGCCGCCATCCAGTCTTCTCCAGCGGGCTGACCGATCCGGCGAAGCTCCCGGGTGAGCTCCTCCGTCTCCCTTCTTTTTTACTCCTGGCAATTGTACCAGCATGCCCGTCGAGCCATACTGGCCGTGCCAGCCTCGAGTGACGGAACACCCTCGAGCCCCGTACTGCTCGAACATTGAGCCAGCCTCGGGAAGCGTGCTTCCTGGGCCACGTGCCTTGGGTCACGTGTACTCGATTCGCGTGTTCCCTCATTCCCCGTGCTTTTCGAGATATATCTCTCCATTTGTGTCATCCTATTTTTCATACAACCTCGATGCACGTGCTACCTCGGGCAGCGGGACGAACTCGAGCCTCGTGCTGCCTCAGATGACGTGCCATCTCGGTTTGTGCATCGCCTTGGTTTTCCTGCCACTACCTTTGTGCCTATTTCGTGATTCGAACCGCGTTGATTTGCGTGCAAGTATTGATTTGTGTACCGCATTGGCATGTGTGCCACCTTGGACTTCCTGTCGCTCCGATTTGTGTGTCGTATTGAATTGCGTGCCTCCTTGAGTCTTGTGTCGTCTCAATTTGTATGCATGCCTCGATTGGCGTATCGCGATGATTCGTGCACCATCTCGATATTTGCGATCCCTCGAACTACGTGTACGTCTCGATTTACGTGCATGTTTTGTTTCTATTCGCCTTAATATTCGTGCTATCTTAATTCTCGTGCACGTTTTAATTTATGTGCACGTCTCGGTTTGCGTACCCGTATCGATCTATGTGCACATCTTAATTTGCGTGCACGTTATGTCTCTCGCTCATCTCGATCTTCGCATTATCTCGATTCTCGTACGTGTCTCGATGCACATGCACGTCTCGATTTATGTATCCGTGTCAATATGTATGCTTCGGTTTTCGTGTCGGATCCCTATGCTGCTTGCGGGACCTAAACGGTATGGCCTCCTGCCATCCATTATGATTTCCATTATTATTTTAATATTTTATTCTAATGATTGTTTATTGTGTGTTCTGAGGACTTCGATGGACGTGTTACCTAGGATTGCAATCGTCGGAGACTTGCTTACCTAGTCGAGCCCTCTAGGCAAGTATCCCTTGCTCATCGACGGCTCTTGCCCTCTTGCTGGATTTTACTGTATTTAAATTAATTGTAATTGTATACTTGTGATTAGTTTATCTTAGTAGTAGAACTGCCATGATGATAACCTAGGACAGCTTGGTTCGATACCGGTTTACGACCGTATCGGACAACTCGGACGGGTCATCCCCACCTCCGAGGACACGAGCACGACTCACATGTATGGATTGTCCCTATATGACCCGTGTCTGACTCACGGTCGGGTAACGACTTGGCTAACTGTTTCTATTACTTTGCTTGTGGCTTGGATATGACTGTGGGTCTTTATGCGCCCTGTGTGGTGGTTCTTGTTGAATGTGTTGGCTTGGCTCCCAGTACGCATCGTAGCGCTGCTGGAGGCCGAGACTTAGTATTCTCGGCTATATCTTGGGTCCCAGTACGCATCATAGTGCTGCTGGAAGCTGAGACATAGTGTTCTCAGTCTGCAATTTTGCGACGGGTTGCGTCGAGTGGATTTAGCCCCAATTCGCTTGGAGCTCCCGTCCAGAATACAGAGGAGACTCTGCTGATTTTTTCCAGAATTTCCGGTTGGGAATTTGGTTCGAAGAATTAGGCAGAACCATTCCTTTGGTTTGCTGATCTAGACTCGTGCTTAGTTATTTTGGATATAGTGGCCTGATTCCAATACTTGCTAGATAGACTCCCAACTAGATTAGTCGCCTATCCCTGATATGTCTTGTCCGTCGGATAGCGCAAGGAGCGCGGTTCCACTCGGGAGATGGTCTGCAACCCTTGTCCTTGTTTGGTTTAAGGTTTGTGGATTTGTTCCTGAGCGGTTCATGTAATCATTGCCATTTTTCGGCGACATTAATTAGTAGATTCTTGTCCCCTAGCTATCCTTTCTAGGAGTTATCCTCATTTAGCCAGATAGGGCTACCAGTTTTCCTATGTATCGGGATTCGAGACTTTGGATATGTCTGAGGATGGAGTATCATGGAGAGTACAATCTTGGGATATCGATTTGATGGACTCACGTGTATTCTTGGATAGTGTTGCTATTTCTTTTGATGATGTTCTAATTCGATCGGACATGACTATGTGGATTCTTGGATTTTAATGACCGCGAATGTTTCACAGAATGAGGAGAATATCAAGGGTATTATTATTTGATTATTACTCGACTTCCCAAATGTCCAAAATCTGGGTTGATTGCTATGTCTTGGCAGTTGACAGGTTTGTTTCCCGATAGCTTGTGATTATTAATTTAGAGGACCCTGGTGAGCCAGAGGGCCTAGTATTGTTTATGAGGAGTAGCGTAGTATTTTACGATTTTACTTCTTGATCTGATCTCTATCACAGAGGGGAGACTCTTGCTAGATTGATCTGGTGAATGGACTGACTTGATGATTGGAGCTGTAGGCTGCCATATATGCTTAAGATGCTATTATAGTAGAGATTCTGATCTTGTACTTGACCTGATATCCATGCCACGATATGGAAAGATGACTTCTTGTGATTGATAGATTTGTCCTTGTTCCCGACATGACTACTTGTATCCGTGCTATGAGTCCAGCTTACCCTTTGAGGTACTGGCCCTGATTTTGTACTACGGTGCTCCTTGTCTACTGGCATTTTGAGGTGCTACTTTCATGAATGGTATTGTGATACCATCCTGATATTATAGCCATATGATATGATTACCTGCACGGGTACCCTGGTAGTTGGACTATAGTCTTAGCGTGGTCAGGATTGATTGATTGCTTGTGCATTACGCTACGGATGAATCACAACTGGGACTATAGGTGCCGAGGTTGATTCTTACTTAGTGTTCCCGTACTGAGGTACGACATTTAGGAGGGTGATCATATGACCACGACATGTAATCCCAGATAACTGTATGGATAATCTAAGTATCTTAAACTGGTAGAGGCATTGGGAGGGAACGGAATCCTGAGATCGTGCAATACTAGCCTTAATACAGACATTAGTCATGATTTGTAGGCTGGCCACCACGGATTTTGTTCTCGTTCGCACTAGTGGATGTCAGTATTCGACTACTATTATGTATTATGTACTTCTCTTGCTCGTACGGTGGCCTTACGAGGGATCGGTGCTTATCTTGTCTTGTTATACTTGGCCCCGCTAGCCCTACTGGGATGGCACGATCGGAGATTTCCCATAATTGCATTGTTGGGGTAACCCAACCACCACATAGAAAGCCATAGTCATTTCAGTGGCCGCTTATTCACTAAATTATTTGGCTTATTGCTTCCACAGTCGACTGATTTCGAGTTACAGTCGACGATGCAGGTATTATTGGATGTTAGGGAGATTGTGATGATTGTTGGTTATCTAGCTATATTGGTTGTGGATTGCTATCGTACGTTGGTACCGTACGACCCCTACCATCATTTACTGTTCTTATATGCTATCGTGTCTTATTTAGCTTGATGGCTTTTCTTCGCCCGTCCCTGAGCCTTCCTTTTTGGTACTTGCTACGGTTGGCCTGAGCAATCCTGGATTTTTCCCAGATTGTCTGTGACCGACCTTGTGGATCTTCCAGACTTGACTTGGGGGATGCGCTTCAGTTTCCAACCTTGCTAGGAACTGTGGGAATGTATACTCGTCTACATTATTATCCAGTACTGTAGATTTCCTGATTATCATATGAGTACTTTCCGCTTTCCATATGATTCTCTATTTTGTAGTTATTTTCTTATTATAGCCCGTGGATCTGAGATCAGATTTAGGCCGTAGATACTTGCATGCTAGGATACCCAGCAAGATTGACAACCGTCATCACCGTATATCGTCTTCGTACCCTATACGGTGTAGTTGGCCGACGCCCGTCCCCGTATTCCAGTACTGGGGCGTGACACTAGCTGGGGAGATAGGGGAGTCCTGTCACCACCTCGCCCGTGCTATTGAGAGATTGCACCATAATTTTTTTCTTTTTTGCTTCTGTGTATGTAACTACGAACAGTCTGTAATAGGTCTTTGTAGCCATATGTTTTTATATGTAGAAGCTTTCTTGTTCCCTTTACTTTTGTCTTTAGAATAAAGAGAGAATATTCATAATGGATTTGCCTCACCAGAGGTAATATAGACGTGGTAGGCTTGATCTTTGCCGGGATATAGAACAACAATCCAGAGGTAATATGGACGTGAACTGTTTTCTAGATCGTCGGGATAATCATAGAATTGATACGAGAAGAACGACTACTCATAGGTAATGTGGACATGGTAGTCGCATCTTCCAGGCATAGAGGAGCAATCCAGTGGTAATGTGGACGTGAAGTGCTTTATCTACTTGAGAGAATATATAGGAGGGAGGGAGAGAGATCCCTTTACCAGAAATCATGGGTACCCTTTTTAGGGATGTGGGTGCCTATGCGTGTTCTGTCCTCAGACGTAATACTTCTTTAGGAACTTGCCGTTGATGGGCATCATTAGCAAGTCACCATTAGGCTTAGATAGCCGATAAGCACCATTGGAGTATATTGTTTCTATGACGAACGATCCTTCCCACTTGGGCTCGAACTTTCCAGCTGTCTTGCGGGTTATTACCATCGGTCTCCGTACTGCCAAGACGAGATTGCCCACCTGGTAGGATCTTTCGCGAACCTTTTTGTTGAAGGTGTAGAAGCATGAAAATTTTAGCATTATGCGCCCAACCCAGAGGTGGCTATACGCCCAAGTCGGGAACAGCTATGCGCCCAAGTCAAGAAGCAAGATATGTGCCTACACAAGTGAGTGGTAGCACCAAAATGTGCAAACTCTATGTGCCCATATGCGCCCCATGTGCAGTAATTTCTATGCGCCCATATGGCTCCTCCAGAAGGGGGCACACAGTCCTCTTCCCATATTATGCGCCCAAGTCAGGATAGCTCCATGACTTGGTCAACATCCACGATCAGTCGTGCACCGAAGCATGCGGCCACGTCAGTCTCCACGAGCAGTCGTGCATCGAAGCATGCAGCCACGTCAACCCCACGATCATCCAGTCTTTATGCGCCTACACCCTATGCGCCCAAAGGAATACTATGCGCCCAAAGGAATACTATGCGCCCACAGGGAAATCAGTGTATTTTCCCTCCTGTGTGCGCATAATAGTCGTTTCAGTACAAAATGACTAAAAATAGAGGTCACATGCCTCTTCAAAAACACAAAACAGAGAGCATTTTAGAGCCAAATTGCTGTCCTTCTTGCCAGTGAGACGATAGTTATCAATTTTCTTAGGTTTTCTTCCACTTTTGTAAATTGGAGTGTCAATGGAGTAAAGGAGCAATTGCCGCTCGATCTCCATCGTCCCATTTCCTAGAATTCTTTTTGTACTCGAGGATTCTCAGTACAGGATCTCTCAGGTGTACTCGATTTGTAGTGTCCTGTGCTAATAAGGAAAGACAGTGATTCTTCTCTTTTTTGTAAGTGTCTACAAAAATAGCGACTCTGCTGGGGACTACCTTTTCCTCTGACGATAAGGTGGTGACGCAATTCGATACCTATAAAGTGGGGAGCACTCAGAAGATGTTGATCATGAAGTTCGATCAACAGGCGTTCGAAGAGATGCTCTCGAGGGACGGCTCTACTCCCTCGAAATCAGTGAAGCGAAACAAGTCTCGCAAGACTTGGTTTCCGAAGGCTCGTGTTGCATATCCTGCCAGTGTCATAAAAGATATACAAACGGAGGAGAACTCTGTCATAGGGGCGCATAACCCTTCCATAGAAGCTCCCAATGTGAAGAAGACGCATACTAATTTGGGCTCTACTAGCCCAGCGACTTCGCTCTTGTACAATCAACAAAAGAGTTTCAACGTTCGAGACTTGGCAGAGGAAAATACTACGATGCCAAGAATCAAAGTGTTCGATGCTCTGAGCAAACTTAGCGAGGCTCACAAACGAAAACGACGAAACTGGGAGAAAACAACGTTGTTTCACGAAGCATGCGCCCAGAGCTATGCGCCCAAGAGGGTTTATGGGCACATAACTCTGGCCAGAAGACTTCTGTCTTCGATAGGCTATGCGCCGAGGGCCATGCGCCCAAGGCTATGCGCCCAGGTTCTGATGATCCATACTATGCGCCCACATCCAGGAAGGCCAGGCATGTTGCCAGGACTTCAGGAAAGCATGCACCCAAAGGCATGCTCCAGGGTCTATGTGCCCACAGCAAAAAGATAGGCCCCAACGTATATAGCACGGGGTTGTCTTCAAGGTCATCATAGAACTTAGGTGTGGGGGTTGCCCCTGTACATGAACTAAGTCCGGATGTGCCAACTTTCCTTACAAAACCATATGCAAAGCTCGGCAATGCATGTGACATGGATTTTAAGGCAAAACTTCCTTCCATCGATTTAGGCAACATGATAAATCATAAGCATAAAGCGAGGAAGGATACTGCAACTCATGGGGTGCATCCGTGCACTAGTATTATCATCAACTGTTGCTGCTCCAAAGCAACGAAGGTGCCTCCAAGGTAGTCCGTGTTTCGACGACTACAACACTCTGATGATAAAAAGCCGCTTTGTGTTTCATCCAACAAGGCTTCATGGGGTCTTCCTTACGGGAGCCCCAATCAAAGAAGGTGGACCACTTACCCAACCTTTTCTTTCAGTTCTACAAATAAAAGAAAAAGAAGTCTACCAGCAAACAGCAGTGAGCTGTTACATCTGAAGGAGTGTATATGGGTACTCGGTCAAGGACGAGATTCCTTATAGATGGCGAGGACTCTCAAGCTGGGGGTGATGTTCCCTCAGAACTTCAAGCTGGGGGTAGCATCCCTCAGAGTCTGAAGTAGACGACCTTCATATCGAGGGTAGCCTTCCAGATGACGATGATCTCTTTGAGTCCGATGGTGACAATCTACCTCCCCTGCCTGAAGATGAGGGCCTTTTCAACTCAGAGACAGACAGTATCAACACCAGTTGTACTGTCTCCTCTATTCATCCTCGCATGCTATCTACGTACATGACTGAGGGAGAAAGAGCTGAAGAAACCAGTGATTAGACCAATAAACGGCTAGAGAGTCTTGAAATAGAATTTCCAAAGATCACTGATATGCTTACCAGCGTCAGGGCGGTCCAAACTGCTGGGGCTGTTCCTCCACCTCAATCGAACGTCTCAGCACACGCTAGTCCGGCTCATAGCAACAACCCTCCTTTACTACAAAAGGAGTATCATTCCATTGCGCCTCCTCCATATCCCGTAAATGTTGGGGGTGGTCCTTCGCCGATGACACTTGATAACCGTACAGCAGCCATTTCTCAACGTCTGCTCAATCAGCAGGATGTAATTGATTCTCTTATTGCCCGTCACGATACCATCTCACACAAAAATGAGATTCAGACGATGGGGATATCTCAACCTTATCCTTCTGAATGGAAGAATGCCACTTGTCCTCCTAACTACAAGCCATTGACGCTAAATTCGTTTGACGGGATGACTTCTCCTCGCCAACACATGAGATACTTCAACACACAGAGCTGCACTTACCAAGAAATGATGCATTCTTGTCAAAGCTATTTATCAACACCTTACAGGGGGTAGCTTTTGAATGGTTCTGCAGTCTGTCTGACGGTTGCATTAACTCCTTCAAAGACTTGGAGAGGTTATTCCTCAACAGGTTTTATGATAGCGGCATGCATGTTAGTATGTCCACCATCATCGAGAACAAGCAGAGGAAGAGTGAGTCTGTTATTACTTTTATCGAACGCTTCAGGCGACTAGCCTTGAAGATGCCTTTCGTATACCAGACTCGGAGCTTATGGATACTTGTCGGCATAACTTCCTTCCTACAGTAAAGTTCTGTCTGGGTATACATAAGTATGATACATGGCCCGCTTTCATCGGGGCCGCTGATGCTGCTGAAAATGACGTTCCTAGTCTAGAACTACTGGGGTTGAAGACACCCAAATCTGAAGACAAAAGTAAACACCCCCAAACTATCCCTATCCGTGGGGGTAAAGGAAAAGAATTCTTGAAGGTCGACACTTCCAAGGGAGCTCCCAATTCTCAGTGCACTCCTGACAGATCCAAGGAGACTTTCTCCTTAGACGAAGATGATGTTATTACCATTTTTCATACATTGATGAAAGGTAATAAACTGATATTGCCTCCACCACGATGTCCTGCAGAGGCAAACCAACTTAATGACCCCAAGTACTGTCTTTATCACCAGTACGTGCACCATTCTACCAAGGATTGCATCATCCTGAAGAAAAAGATACAACAGCTTATCGACAACCAAGTTATCAACCTCGAAGCTGAAGACAAGGTCATATCATCTAACATGATCTCTCTTCAATTTGGTGACTTTCCTCCCACAGAAGTCCCAGACGGCGTAGTCCTAATCCCCAAAGTAGTAATGGATGTCATCAACCTACCGCCAGTTCGTGACTCAACATCAACGTTGGTGCCACTCACGACAGAACGTGGTAAGATCATGTGGGTCCATCCAGACCTTATGCAAGAAATGACGTAGGGGGTGGTATCTTCCAAAGCAAAGAGGGGCAAGAAATACAAATCATGCCATATGGTGTCTTCTCCCATTTATGAAGTTCTATCTGGCGAGACGCAATCCGGGAAGACTTACATACGGACTTATGACCCCGCACAAGACGATGCAGTTCCTTATCAAGCTCCTACTGTCCCCACAAGTTCAGAAGCTGGTCCATCTAATTCCTCAACTACCGACAAAGCTAAGCAGAAGGAGACACGATTTGACAAGTCTTTGAAGGTACCAGCTCCCGAAGGCATGGATCAGCCTTACAACTTCGACATACTAGCACATCTAGCCAATACACCTGCCAGGTTATCTTTGTTCGATCTTCTGCGACTCTCCAAAGAGACACAAAAAGCTTTAAGTGAGGCATTACTACATGCCGACTCTTATCTCGCTGAAGTCAAAGCCCCCGCTGAAGATCCCGTCTTTTGTCCTCACTGTTATAGTACTATGGAAGTGGCGCCTAATATAACCTTTTCACAAGAGAACATGCTAATAAAAAACAATCGTCATGATAGACCTTTGTACTATACAGGATATATCAGGGCAATTAAAGTAGATCAGATGCATATCGATCCAGGTTCCTTCTTCAGCATCATCCCTAAAAATTTACTCCAAATTTTATGGATCCCTCTGCACAAGCTGCCTGCAACCAATACAACTATCATGGCTTTCAATGCTAGAAGAAGTCATCCTCTGGGCAAGATCTGTCTCAAGTGCCAGATTGGTGATCTCTGAACAGAGGTTGCTTGTTATGTAATCGATGCCAATGTGTCTGACAACGTCTTGTTAGGACGTCAATGGATACACGAGAACATGATCTTTCCTTCTACCCTTCATTAATGCTTTAAGTACGTCAATAGTGATGGCATCGTGAAGACAAAGTTTGTCGATGTCGATCCTTTCAAAGGTATTGAAGCCTACTATGGAGATTCGGTACTTTATCAATCTTAACCTCCCAAGGATAATGACAACGAAGCTGATGATGAAGCTGAAGTTAATTCATCCGCCAGTGATGGTCCCCTGGTTATTCGAGTCAAAGGATGTACTACTACACAAAGTACTTCAAAGCCTCTCATAATCCGGGTCAAAAAGAAGTGTCCTGATGTCGCCAAACCATTGACCATCACTCTCTACAAAATGACTCGGATTGAACCTGTTGAAGCCCATCCGCCCAATCCTGATGAGTTACCTACGTGGTAAAGTTGACCAAGTCTGTGACTCCTATTCCAGACAATGATGCCCTCAATGAGTATATTAATACTCAAAATAATGTACCTTCAGTGGATGATGTTATCCCTGAAGAAAAATTTGAATATTTTCTGAGTAAAGATTTATCTTTAAATTACTCTGATGTCTGTTAGTCTGTAAACCAGTACGTAGATACATTGTATGCCTTAGAGCATGGCATAAGACCACATCTCTGCATGCCGGTCACGACGCCTTATCTGCGGGAAAAAGTCTGGCTGGAAGACATCCACTACTTCATCGTTCCAACTAGAAAGAAGGGCGAAGATCTAATCATCTTCGGTCGAATAATTGGTAAAAGAAAGTTCATTCAAGACTTTACTACTCCCGATTACAACACCCAAGTCGACTAAGATTCAGGTAAAATGCAGCTTTACTGATATAGTTGGCAGGCCAAAAATATCATCTAGAACATGGGACATGGTATAAAAAAGTGACCAGGGACTAAACTACGGTCAAGGGCGACGATTGCCAATATGTCACTTTGCTCCTCCCGGCAAACCAAAGAACTATTATCAACGAAACGACGTTGGTTTGGGTTATGTTACTCCTCCAACAACTCCTGAAGGATCAGACATTGAAGTGGATCATTGTACTCATTCTTCTGACTCCAACCTCTAGGATTCAGACTCCAGCATTTGAGACATGTTCAAAATAATTTTGTCCGTCAACATGGTATCAATTGACCAAATTGTAGAAGATGTCCAATCAATCGAGGTCGAACAATGGGCTCAAAAGATAGACACCAGGTGGGAGTTATATTTTGAACAGTTTGAACCACCTACTGAAGACAAAGTTGTCCAAGTTAATCTAGGAGATGAATAGTCTCCTAAACCAATCTTTACACTACAAAATAATGGTAATTTAGCAACTAACCTGACGACTAACATGAATGAGTCGCTAAGTTAGCGACTAACTAGCAACTGAAAGTCAAGTAATTAAAAATTTAATTTAAGGAACGAAATAGTTAATCGCCAGGCCGTCGCTAATTTGTTGATATTTTAATGAGCGACTGAACATTTGCGTTGCTGCGTAGTCGATAATATCTACATTTTTCTAGCAACTAAAAGTTTAGTTGCTGCGAAAACCTAGTCAGCTCTTTTTCCCCCCAAAACTCAATAGCCATTTTCAGTCTTCCCCCCCCCAAAAAAAACCTAATATTCCCCCTCCCCCGAAAATCGTAGGAGTCAGAAGACGACATTATTATGACAGATGACGGGTTGTCCCCGCAGCCTACTCCGTCATCGGTGGGAGGCACACCATCTTCTCTTCCCTCTGGAGGCACGTCGTCTTCCCTTCCCTCTGCATCCAATACTGTTCCTCCTGTTGCTTCTAGTGGAGCAAATATGTATCCCGGTCTTATATTTTTGTCCAATGGAGCGTATTACCGACGTCCAGGTTTTTTAGATCCCCCCACTCCACCAGAAAGGCCTGCAAATGAGACACGCATAGAGCTATGGTCCGACAAAAAAACATAAATAATAAATAATAAATTATAGTATATTCATATATTGTCTTGTTATTTGTTTCTAATTGTAATTTTATTTGTTTATTCTTAGGTTCTTCCCCCTTAGAGCTGGGAATGAGCTCGGAGACATCATACGAGAAAATTTTTATGGACCTTATTTAAATTTTAGGTCTATACCAGAGCCAAAAAAATACATTTGGCTTGATATGTTGAGGGTATGTTCTAATTATTTCTAAAAATTTATGGGTCTTCTTTCTTATGGTTATAAGAGTAATCCATAGTATTTTCATTATAGTGTTAAATCTGGTATAATTTTTGATTTTCTATTTTAACTTGCAGAAGAGCTACTGGTGGCCAGACCATATAGAGGCAGAGATCAAAAAATATTATAAGTCGATTGCCGGCAGAATGCTAGCGGATATGGTAAGTGACCAGAAGACTTTTGCGGCACTTGATGGAAACAAGCGCAAGGATTGGCTAAAAGAGGAATACTGAAAGAAGATGCAAGAGGATATAGCCAAACCTGAGTACAAGACTAGGTCGGACAGGGCAAAGGCAGCTCGTGCTAAAGCTGGTCTCCACACGGGTGGATCGATCCCGACCGTCGAACATTTTCGACGGATGGTATGTAAAATCGTTAATTAAAGTGTAAAATTTTATTATTTATGTATATATTATAGAGTTAACTCGAGGAGGCCACTAAGGCAGGCTTAGATACGAGTTCTGTCGACTTTCCTAAGATATTCGAATATACCCGTAAACGAAGGAAAGATGGAAAGTTAGTAGACGAACGGGCTACCAAAGCATTTGTAAGTATTTACTTGTCTTTCAACAACTTGCTTTGCTTTGCTTCTATTTATGTACATAATTTTGTGGTAAAAGCTTGGATATAATCTTGTGGTAAAAAATTGGTGTCATAAGAACACTGACTGGGCCTTGGTGTCATTTTCTGTTAAATTAGAATATAAGAACACTGACAGGTTCTGTTACTCTACTAGATAGTTCATGTTTATGTATTGGCAAGTTGTACTATATCCTAAGAAAACACAAATAATTAGTTTAAAGCCACTGGTATTAGTATGCCACTGGTACAAATAATCTGGTCTTTCCTTCTAACCTAATGAAAATTATATATTACAGTCTATATACTATTCTTCCCTACTATTTCTTTTCGGGAAGCCAGAATGAAAATATGGATTGTCTGCTGGTACTCTAGTGATGCTTTCGTCTTCAAAGCCACAATGTTAAATTTTAACAACTAAACTGCACAATGTATGCATAGAATAATTTGAGGAAGAATGTATATCTACCAGTACTTCTAGCCTCTCTTCTATACAACATGAACTATCTGTCTAATATAAAAAGTAGAGTGCAATATTTTAACTGTATCTTTATCTTTACAAATAGAAATTCATATTCTTCAAAAACACGTAGTTTGTTTGTAATTTTATATATTCATGATACCATAATACGTACAGGAGGCCTACGAGAAATTAGAGAGTCATGCCTCTCAAGCCGCTGATCAGGAAGGGGGCCGCTGGTACTAGTATGCCACGTATGTCCTCTGAAAGAAATGACTTATGGGTACAAGCTGTTGGAAGAGAAAAAGGCGGTAGCGTGTACGGTACCGGTTCATTAGCATTGCAACCGTCGAGATACGCCAGAGCTCTTCCACCTGTACAGTCTACTACCGGTCCTGCACATGCTACTACTTCTACTGGATTTCTTACTATAGAGCAGATGGCCACCATGATGTTCGACTTTCAGAGACAGCTGAGACATATTACGGAGTTGGTGTCTTCTACTAGTGCTCATCATGGTACCACTGCTCATTCTGGTAGTCCGACTGTTCCTCCTCCTGTAGCTCCTCCTTCCTTTACTCCAGCTACTGTACCATCCGTTGCTCCTTCGACCACGTCTCCATCTGTTGCTCCTCCCGCTACGTCTCCATCTTTTGTTCCTCCGGCTACGTCTCCATCTTTTGCTCCTTCGGCTACTTCTGTTCCAGCTCATGTTTTTACGGCGAGCCAACAAGCAGCATTAGTTACGTTCATGACACAGTTTATGGGCAGCATACAGCCACCATCGTCTTGAATTTATATGCTTTTGTGTCACCATCAATATATTATTTTGTTCTTGTTACATTAGTTTATCTTTTTGTTATATGGATGATCGATGGTAATATCTTTTTGTTATATGGATGATCGATGGTAAATGGTTGGACATGATTGAACATGATTGATATATATATATATTTCTTTGATTTTCTGTTTGTGTATTGTGTATGTTATTATTTTTTGGTTCATATAATTGATAACTATTGTGATCCTAAAAGCTGTTGGCACTGTATCTGTTGTGGACTTGTTTATATATATTAATCTTACATGATAGTTTAGCATGAATCCTACAAATCTAGAAAATATAAATGACTCAGCAATGGAAGAGTGACTAACCGGCGACGACCTAGCATGTAACTAGCAATGACTCAGCGACTAAATATCTGGAGAAACAAAATCAGCGACTAACCAGCGACAAAGCAGCGATTAAAGTTGTTCGTCGCTAGTAAACAACTGTAATCATTACAATCGTAAATATGTCGTTAGTTAGTTGCCCTTTAGTCGCTAACGAGGCTGCTAACTTATCAGTCGCTGATTAGTCGCTATATTTCGTCGCTATTTCAGTCGGAAGTTCGTCGCTGTAGCGACTAACTTGCGACTAAAATTGATCAGCGACGATGCATTTAGCGATGAAATTTTTTAGTCGTAGATTAGTCGCTAATTTGCTTTAGCGACTGAAATGTCTGTTTTAGCGACTGAAATTTCAGTCGCTATTTAGCTATTTTTTGTAGTGTTATCAACAAAAGTCTGTCTGATAAAGAATGACAATCACTACCAAAATAAGTCATATTACCGACGAAATTAGTGACGTTTATTGAAAACGTCGCTACCATTAAGGGAATTAGCGACGCATAAATAAAACGTCGCTGATCGTCGCTATCGGTGACGTTACTGCGATGCCTTTTAAGTTAAAAAATAACGTTGTTGATAAGTCGGTGAACGTCGCTGATTTAACTAGTAATAGCGACGTTTATCGACGTAAGTGTTTTTACGTCGCTCATATCAAATAATAGCAACGTTTACCAACGTCTTTAGTGATGTCGCTAATGTTTTTAATATAGGGTTCTGGCTTCATTTCTTTCCCCCACCCTTTCCCCAAAAATTTCAAACCCCCTCGTTCGACCACCCCTCATTCGACCACCGTGCGCCTCGCACTTCGTCGGAGCCCAACGTCTACCACCTCCAGCCACCTCCACCACCTCACCATCATCGGAGCCCTCGTTCGGCCCCTCGTCCGACCATTGCGCTGCTCCCCTCGCCATCGTCGGAGCCCGACAATCGTTTGCCGACCCCTCCCTCTCCACTAGGCTTCTTCTCCTCTCCGGCCACCCCTCGTTGATCAACGCCCCTCCCCTCCTGCCACCCCTCCCCCCCCCCCCCCGTTGATCTGGTAAACCCTAACCCTAATCGGACACACATACACACGGACACAGACAAACACATACACACGGACACAGACGGACGCATACACACACACACACGGAATAAGTATATTGAATTTGGAGTGTTTCTACTCAAAATTCTGTTTTGAGTCTCGAGTTCATTTTCGTGAACGATAATTGGATGGAGGATGGTTGTGTCCGTGTCCAGATAGCTCGTGATGCAGTCGGGTCGTATCCTAATTAATTGGTGTGTGCAGTGGAGTGTCGGGTGATAGAGGTCATCTGGACTCAGGGGGGTGTGCGTGGCGTGTCCGGGATAGGAGTCAACCATGGCGGGAACAAGATTGATTCTGGGATTCAATACAGTAGAAATTCTTTGTGTTTTGTTAGCTTGTTAAATGATTTACTGCAATAGAGTTGTATATGTTCCCATTCAATGTGATTAGAGAAGTACTAGACCATAGCTTATAGAGTTGGAAGACTTCATATTCAATGGGAAGCTATGGTATTTAGCTCGGCTAGCTACTGTGATCTATGATATGTTGAGATGCATATATTCTAATTTATGGGTTCTATGTATAGATGGTGAGTATGTTATATTTGTGTGCTAACACAGTCTAAATATTAGTGTTATTTTATATGTGGTAAAGAGTATTTTTGGCATGTATCGATAGAGAAATGAAAGAGGTTACTCAAAATAATTGTCAGTTTGAGATAGTTGCATGAATATGTGGTCTGCTAACATGATTGATATTATTTCCAAGAATGTAGTTTATGTTTAGATTCTTATATGAAATGCACACTCATATTTGTGTCATACTAAGTGATTTTGATATCTAATTTACTAAGGAGTATCCTAGTACCTACAGTGTATAGAGTATCCTAGAAGTGTAAGTATGATTGGTATATCACATTACGTAGAGTGTATAGAGTATCCTTTCGGTCTATAAGAGTTACATCACTCATTTTGTCAAGACAAGTAAACTTTTTAAATGTTGACGGTATATATACCATCAACATTTGGTTTTGCCTTGTATCTACAGGCAGTTGCCTACATTTTGCCTTATAACTTGGCCTTTGGCCTGTGCTTGAGTAGTGTGGACTTCCAGGTTAGGGTGTTAGTTCATGATTAGCATTGTTTAGATATTAGTTTTAGTTAAAGGGTTAGTTTAAATTAGGATATTAGTTTATGTTAGAAGGAATATGCGAGTTAGTAGATGTTAAAGTAGAATATTAATTTATTAGTTAGGATAGATAGTTCGAGTTAGGATACTGCTCATGCATAGGCCAAAGGGTCGATATTGGATATTAATTTAAAAAGTTTTACCTTTCTTGACAAATTGGATGAAGTAACTCTTGTAGACCCAAAGGTTCGATATTGGACAGTTGGTGTCGTGTACTCCTACAAGTACAATTATACCTCGACAGACACCTTTTTTACAAGAGGTTGGGAAGAAATTGGGATGAGTATCAGAATCGGTATCGGATTAGTATCGACCGTATCGGATTAGTATTGGCCGTATGTACTTAGTGTCGTGTACTCCTACAAGTATAATTATACCTCGACCGTATGTACTTAGTATCTACCGTATCTGATTAGTATCGGTCCATCGGATACGACACTTTGACACAAGACAGTTATTTTAGTCCCAACACAGTTGTTTTTGTTTCTTCCTTTAAATTCTTTGTTTGTAATATGTGGAATAAATGAACAATTTATGTTGCGTACCCATATCTAAACTGCCTTAACATTCATTAACTGACTGCAATATGCATATATCTATCTTACAGAATTTTCCTCAATTGGATATGGATATGAATTACTACTTACAGAATCGTTCGTGGATGTACAACCGTCATCCTGATGACATGTGCGATGTGCGGGATGAATTCATAGAGGGTGTACAGCAGTTTCTGTAGTTTGCTAAGGCGTTCCCTCAGTACATGGACGGTACCAAAATTAGGTGTCCGTGTGTGAGATGTCGCAACTTGAAATATCATCCAGAAGTGGAAGTCACGTATCATTTATACTCGAAGGGTTTCACGCCGAATTACTATCAGTGGAGCACGCACGGAGAACTTGTGTCTTTAGCATCGGAGTATGAGCCTTATGTGGATGTCCACAACAACGCTGCTTACGACGATGGGTTGGTGAACATAATTTTTGATGCACCGAGGCCTAGTTTCGATCCGGACGATCATAATACACCTGAGGAGGCACCGAACGCCGATGCTGCACAGTTCATGGAGTTGCTGGAGAATGCAAGGACTCCATTATATCCTGGTTGTGAGGATCATTCACCGTTGAAGGTGGTTACAAGATTGTTGAACATCAAGTCCGATTTTAACATGTCGCAAGATTGCTACAACCGTCTTGTGGAGTTGCTTATAGAAATATTGCCTGAGGGTGCTAAGTTGCCTAAAGACTTCTACCAGTCTAAGAGGATGGTCAGATCACTTTGGATGGGATACGATAAAATCGATGCATGTCACAACGGGTGCATGTTGTACTACAAAGACGACAAGGATGAAGACGCCTGCAGATTTTGTGGTGCCGATCGCTACAAAGGCAGTGGTAGAGGAAAGTCTGTCGGTGCTAGGAAGCCTACCGATTCGATGCACTACTTGCCGTTGATGCTGCGGTTGCAGCGGTTGTCTATGGTGAAGGAAACTGCAGAAAACATAAGTTGGCATAAGCGGGAACAGACCGAAGGAGTGTTGGATCACCCATCTGATGGAGAATCATGGAAGCACTTTGATCGAGAGTATCCAGATATTGCTTCTGATCCGCGTAATATCAGATTGGGTCTCTGCTCCGACGGTTTTTCCCCATTCGGACTTTCGGGATCCCAGTATTCGTGTTGGCCTGTGATCGTCACTCCGTACAATCTATCACCTTGGATGTGTATGAAGACTCCGCATATGTTCCTCACCATTATTATCCCAGGTTTGAATAATCCAAAAAGGAACATCGATGTGTATTTACAGCTATTGATTGTTGAGTTGAATCAGCTGTGGGAAGTAGGTTCCAACACGTACGATGTATCTAGAAAACAAAATTTTCAGATACGGGCAGCACTTATGTGGACCATCAACGACTTTCCTGCCTATGGTATGTTATCTGGATGGAGCACGTATGGTCGTCTTTCATGTCCGTATTGCATAGACCGTACTAAGGCTTTCCGTTTGAAACACGGAGGCAAACCGTGCTTCTTCGATTGTTATCGACAATTCCTGCCGAAGGATCATCCGTACCGGAGGAACAGGAATGCTTTTCGTGCTGGCATTGTAGAGAAGGCTAATCCCCCCAAGGTGGCCCGGATACACGATATAGGAAGAGGTAAAAGATTTACCAAGAGCTATTGAAGAGCCTGCTACGGGCTACAAGTGTGACAGATTTGGTCGCACTCATAACTGGACGAAGAGGAGTATATTCTAGGATCTGCCATATTGGAGCACCAATCTGATTAGACATAAACTTGATGTCATGTATATCGAGAAGAATGCGTTGGACAACATAATTAATACTGTAATAGACGTAAAGGGGAAGACGAAAGACAATCCAAAGGCTAGATTAGACTTGGAAGAAATATGTAGACGTCCTGCATTGCATTTGATAGAGGACGGGAATGGGAAGTTGAAGCAGCCTAAGGCAATTTTTTCACTGGAGAAGGAGGATAAAGTGAGACTTTGTAGGTGGATTCAAGGTCTGAAATTTCCAGACGGATATGTTTCGAACTTGAGAAGATGCGTCGACCTCAAGGAGAACAAACTGACAGGTATGAAGAGCCATGATTGTAACGTATTCATGGAGAGGTTAATTTCGATTGTATTTTGAGAATTCTTACCCCCGGTTGTTTGGGATCAATTGAGCGAGCTTAGCTTATTCTTCAGAGATCTTTGTTCTAGTAAGTTGCTCGTCGATCGTCTAGAAAAGCAGAAGAACGATATTGCGGTAACACTGTGCAAGCTCGAGAAGGTATTTCCTCCTGGATTCTTGGACTCCATATGGAGCATTTGCCAATTCATCTTTCCTACGAGGCACGTGTTGGTGGGCCCATTGGTTATCGGTGGATGTACCCGTTTGAGCGGCATTTGAACCACCTAAAGAGGAAGGTGAAAAATAAGGCTCGGGTCGAGGGTTCTATTTGTGAAGCCTATATTCTCGAGGAGATTACAAACTTCTGCTCGACGTATTTTAAACCTCATGTTACTATGAATAGAACGAGGGCTCCGAGAAACAACGACGGTTATCAAGAATCTAATAATGGAATACTGAAAGTATTCAATGCGTCCGGAAAGCCTTCGGGGAAAATAAAGAAGAGATATTTGAATAATGAAGAGCTAAGGGCTGCTCTGTTGTATGTATTACTCAATTGCGATGAGGATTAAGTGGAGAAGCTAGAGGGGTAAGTAATTAATGATGAGTTTACGTCTTCTCAATGTAATAGTATAAGCTAATATTATTGAACTAATCGGCGGTTGCTTCGTTGTTTTTCAGCACATATAATGCTGAGTTGAGGTCAGTTAGACCCTACCTCCAGACGAAGCATTAGAACAAGAAATAAGACATCATTTTCCTTCTTGGTTGAGCGAATATATAAGCACCCCAGTAATTACTGGCCTCTTTTAATGCAACTGCACAATAAATAACTTACTATTCCTTCTTTGGAATTCAGGTCGATCATCTAATTTCACCCGAGATTGAATTAATTAAAAATCTTGCCAAAGGACCAATTACTTTTGTTAAAATATGGCCAAGTTACTGTGTCAATGGCTTTCGGTTCAAGTCGATAAATGCTTCGATCAGAGACAGCTTCCTGGATCTTGATTCCACAAAAAACAGTTATTTGTGTATCAAATCTTCGAACTACAAAGGCGTCGATCCAGGAAATAATTTTTTTGGCATCTTGCGAGAGATTGTGGAGTTGACGTATAATTATGATACAGAACCTGCAAAGATCGTGTTGTTAAAGTATGAATGGTTCGATCAGACTGAAAATCAAGGTTGGAAAATTGAAAAGCATGGTCTTGTGGATATAAACTACAAGCGTAGATATCAAGGCTACGAACCATTTGTCCTAGCAACTCAAGCTCAGCTCGTGTACTTCACAGCTTATCCAAGACGGGGAGCAACGAAGTCTGACTGGTGGGCAGTATGCAAGACTAAAGCTAGAGATGCTTTTGATATTGATAAAAAATCTTATCAGGAGGACGAGCTACCTCTTGTAACCAATATTATTGATGTGGACTCCACGGAAGTTACGCATTACACTACACATAATGTAGAAGATGTAGAATTATCCGAAGAGGAAGACGAAGCCGATGAAGGCGAAGATGAAAGTGAAGATGAGGAGGAAGATGAGGTCGAGGAAGACGAACAAGATGATTATTCTGAAGATGATTGAGAGAGACGTACTTTCATTTTCTTATTATGTAGAGTTGGTTATTATCTAGTCTTGGTTATTATCTGAATGTACTATCTGGACTTAGATGTTTCTTGTAAAATATACTATCTAGACTTAGATGTTTCTTGTAAAATGTATCATATATGTTGTCTTGGTTATTATCTTGTCTTTGTTGTACTTTCATATTTCTAGTCTTTATTATTTGTTGTCTTTGTTGTATCTCATCATATGTTGTTATCAGGCATGACAGGTCGTCGTAGATCGTTTCGTATTTTTCGATATAGGGCACGAGGTACTGATACTGGAAGAGGACAGGGTACTCCTTCGGTACCTACTGGTGGTACTGCTAGAGGATGGGGTTCTTTTTCGGTACCTCCTACTGGTACCGGCTCTGGATCCTCGTCGCCCAGTACTCCTGTGTATCATACAGTAGCTCTGCCCGCCACGATGCTACGTGGTATATCTCCTGGGACGAGTAGTTCCAGGCCTGAGACTGCTCCCGAGAGTAGCATTCCTCCTGCTGATACGACAATGGAGGCAGATGAGGAGATGGAGGAGGTTGTACCGGCGGCCGACCAGTATCAGGCAGATGATGCCTGTGCACCTCCGGAGGAGACGAGGACGGAGATCTGGGCCAACGGTACAAAGTAAGTATTTTGGTTTATCATTTTTTTCTGTGTTTATCATAAATTAACTTTTCTCATTAATATAATATGTCTGTATAGATATCGTCCCCCGTTGGTACAGAGACGCCTAGGCCAGCTCCTGAGGCAAAATTATGGGGGTCCTTGGATAAACTACTCGGATGCTCCGGACGATAGGAAGGCCTACTGGTTTGTGCGCTTCAAGGTTAAAATAGATTTGCTTTTAACATGAATCATTTGATTTATGCATATTATATATTACTGAAAAATATTTGGTTTCCGTACTCTTCTAGGATATGTTTTTTTGTCCACCGTACTGGGCCGAGCTGATCGAGGGGATGTTTCCTGCTGTCGCTGCTAAGCTGATCCGCGATGCTATCAATGATCAGAAGGCTCGTGATCTTGCCGGAAAGCCGATCCAAGGTTGGATCACCCCTGATCAGTGGGATGCGATGAAGGCTCGATTCAACGAACCAAAGTACAAGAAAAAGTCCAAGAAGGCCGAGGCGGCTAGGCAGCATGCCTCGAAGTGGTGTGGTGGGTCGATTCCGATGACGGAATAGTTCCGTCGTTTAGTATGTATTTTTCTTTCAGAAATATTATTTTAATGTAAATTTGATAAATTATTACTAAGATAATATATTTAATTACATGTAAGGAAGGTCAGTAACGCCGACAAGGTGACCGTCTTCCTGGCCACCTATCGGAAGGGCAAAGGCCTTATTGACGAGAGGGCCGAGCTTGCCTATGTAAGTATTACAGTACTATTTGTTAATTATAATACTTCGTGTTAATTTTAATATAACTTAGTAAATATGCATGCAAATAAATATTCATGTAGTTAGTAATAATAAGTAATTAATTAGAAATTAGAAATCATAGAGTACTATCCATACTTTCTAGGCCGAGTATCAGAGGCTTCAGGACCGAGCGACTGCTAGTGCACCTACTGTGGGAGAGGTTGGTACTTCCTCGCAGTCCACTCAAGCTCCGTCGACGGACGAGCTGTGGATGACCGCCGCTGGTGGCCTCCGTAGGGGTACGAACTACGGTACGGAATCCTATGGCGCCCTAGTTGCGAGCCAGTACTCTAGGGCATCCCCCGCTAGTGTACATGTTCCACAGTCGTCCCAGGAGTCTGCCCGAGTCCACCAGATGATGGAGTCTCTCCGGGACGAGCTGCTACGACGGATTCAGGACCAGTCTCAGCACCAGTCGGATAAGAATACGCTTATAGTACGATTGGATTCGCTCGACCGCAGCATTATGGAGCTCTGGCATATGACTGAGCGGACAGAACGGAGCATCACCGATCTTAGAGCGTCGATGGAGCGCAGTGTATTGGATCTACAGGCATCACAGATGACCATGGGCGAGAGGCTGAGATTGGTGCAGGATTCTGTAGCTGATAGCAGTAATAGAATGTTATCTACCATGGATTCATACCACCAGCGACTTGCAGCATTGGAGCGTTATTGTCCTCCGGGTGCACCTCCATCGTCGTCGACTCCGCTGGAGCCACTGCCTTCTTCATCGACACTGACTCCACCGACGTCACTACCTCCTTCATCGGTGTCGATTTCACAGGAGGACTATAAGGTTTTCTTAGCACTTCGTCGCGGTGCACCCCCTCCTGCTCCAGATCCCCAGTAGTCCGAGTTAGGACTGTTTGTATTGAGTGTTTGAGTACTTGTTTTTCTTTGAATTTGTTTGTGATACTTATTTGTTTGTGACACTTGTTTGTTGGTTGCTTAGATACATTGGTAATTGGTTGTGTAGATCCATGACAATTTGGATATTGGTTTATATATGTTGTGTGGACTTTGGTTATTTTATGTTATTTGTTTCATTTGGATGTTAATTTACCGGTGTTGTTGTTCCACCGAAGGGGTCGGCGAACCCGGGGATAAAATGTGCTTGTGTATTGTGTTTCAGATTAAACTGCAGGAAGAAAATGATTCTGTGGAGAAAATTGCATACTGTAATTTTTTTTTTTTTCAAATTTAGCGACGTCTACCGACGTTTACCGACGCTTTCCGACGGCACATTGCATTGGTAGACGTCGCTAAACTGGCATATATTGCCAGGCTATCGATGTATAACGACCTCTGTTTCGTCGGTATGCGTCGGTAAACGTCGCTATATGTCGGTAAATATCCTAGGATTTTACCTCATTTTCCTAGGATATACCGACATATAGCGACATCATAAAACATCGGTACTATATACCGACGCATAGTGACATCAAAAATGTTGATAATTTTCTCAGGGAATACCGACGTATAGCGACATCATAAACGTCTCTATTTCATCGACTAAACGATGGTAAACATCGGTATATTATCGACGTATCCTTACGTCGGTAAACATCGGTGTTGGCGACAATCACCGACGTCTTCCCAAACAGCGACTAAGGTTTCCGCGACAAGAGGAAGACGTTGCTAAATACGTCGCTAAACTGGTTTAGCGACATCTTTAGACGTTTTAGCGACGTCTTTAGGCGTCGCTAAAATGACTTATTCTGGTAGTGAATCTCTTATACGGCTTATAAGAGAATATATCGACGTCTTTGCATGGAGCTATGAAGACATGTCAGGCTTATACCCTAAAGTTGCTATGCACCGCATAAATATCTCATCTAAAGCTAAGCCAGTGAAGCAGCAGCAATGGCGGTTCCGACCAGATATTATGAAGGCCAACAAGAGTGAAGTCAAAAAGCTTATTTCAAGTGGGTTCATTCGCGAAGAACAGCACCCTGACTGGGTCGCTAACAATGTTTCGATCATAAAAAAGAACGGTAAAGTTCGAGTCTATATCGATTACCATGATTTGAACTCAGCATGCCCAAAAGATAAGTTCCCTCTACCGATTATCGACGTAATAATCGATAATACTTGTGGTTTTGAGCGAATGTTCTTTATGGATGGGTTCTCAAGCTACAACCAGATCAAAATGTTTTCTGTTGATGAGAAACACACATCTTTTCGAATACCGTTGGGGTTATACTGCTATATGGTGATGCCCTTCGGATTAAAAAATGCGGGTACAACATATCGGCGAGCTATGAACACAATTTTTTGTGATCATTTGTACAAAATAGTGGAATGCTATGTCGATGATATTGTCGATAAAAGTTGTCTCAAGGGCAACCACCTCCAAGATTTGAGAACAGTGTTCGAACTGATGCGTACACACCAACTCAAGATGAATCCAACCAAGTCTTTTCTGGGAGTCTCCAGCGGCAAGTTCCTTGGTTTTGTTATCACTTCAAAATATATACATCTTGACCCGGAGAAGGTTAAAGCTATCCTCAATATGCGTCCTCCAAGAAATCTCAAAGGGCTACGCGGACTCTAAGGAAGGTTAGCCTATATCAGACGATTCATTTCAAATCTTTCTGGATGGTGTCAACCGTTTACTCAACTCATGAAGAAAGGAATATCCTTCGTCTGGACCGAACAATGTCAGCGCGCATTTGACGACATCAAGAAGTATCTCACAAGCCCCCCAGTGTTTGTGGCTCCGATAGTCGAAAAGCCTTTCTTGTTATATGTTCGTTCTATGGATCTTTCTCTCGGTGCCTATTAGCTCAGAAGAATGAAGGCGATCATGAACAAGCAATCTATTACCTTAGCCGCATGATGGTCAGTGTCGAACACAGTTACACACCTGTGGAAAAGGAATGTCTCGTACTGGTATTTGCCATCCAGAAGACACGTCATTATGTGTCTGGACAGACTATCCATATCATATCTAGAGTCAATCCTCTCAGAATACTCATGACTAAACCGGGTTCTCTTAATTCCCATTTAGCTACATGGACAATGCTGTTGACTCCATCCGATATATTGTTCGTTCCTCAGAAGGCAGTAAAAGGCAAGCATTAGCTGATTTCATAGCAGCTCATCCAGTGCCAGAATCTTCCAAACTCTATGATAAAATCTCGGATAAAGTGGTTGAGTCTAACACTGCAACTGAAAAAATCCCTATTTGGCGAATGTTAACCGAACCTAAAGGAAGTATTGTAGCTGGAGTAGGGATCATACTTGTTTCACCCGATCATCTGGTTATACACCATGCGTAGAGCCTTGCACCAACATTGTGACCGAATATAATGCCCTACTGATTGGCCTTCAACAGACAAAACAACAAGGAGTTGACTATCTTGAATCTTATAGTGATTCTAAGCTAATAGTTAGTTAGGTTCGAGGGGATTAAGAAGTTCGTCATGAAGATGTCATCCTATATCACAAAGCGACGATCGAGTTAGCTTCTATCTTCACTGGATTCTTCATCGAGCATGTACCTCGATTACAGAATATAGAAGTAGATGCTTTAGCCGGTCTGGCCGCTTTCTTGACCGTTCTTATCAATATTCAGCATTCGATCACAGTGTCTGGTCGAGAGTTATTTTGTGTGAAAGATGCCTTGCATATTTATCACAGCTATGCAGCAGAGACGAACGTTGACATCAAATACTGGAGATTTCCTTTCATAGACTACGCTGTCTACGAAATCCTCCCTGATGACCTGAAGGAAGCACTGTCTATCCAACGGTGATCACTCAGATTTTACTATAATATATCTACCAAAATGTTGTACCGACGTTCTTATGATATGTTACTGTTACGATGTTTATCAGACACAGAAGCCAAACATGCACTACATGAGGCTCACAATGAAATTTATTGTGTACACCAACCAGGCCCTATATTACAAGATCGCCTTATATGAATGGGTTATTATTGGCCCACGATGATAGCAGATGCTGTTGAATATGCAAAGAAGTGTAGGTCTTCTCAATTCTATGATGATTTTATTTATCAACCTTCGGAGTTTCTACACCCGACGGTAGCATCTTGGCCTTTTGAAGCCTAGGGTAGGACGTCATCGGTCCAATTAGCCCGCCATCCTCCAGAGGACATCGGTTTATCCTAGCTATAACTGATTACTTCACCAATTGGACAGAATTTATACCACTCATCGAAGTAAAGACATCGAACATGATTAGTTTCGTCAAACATCACGTCATCTACCGCTTCGACCTACCTCACAGGATCATCCATGATAATGGCCCACAATTCGCGAGCTATGTATTCTATCGGTTCTATGATAAGAATCAAATTCAGAATGTAGCCTCTACCGCTTATAATCCAGCAGCTAATGGGTTAGCAGAAGCTTTAAATAAAACTATAATCAAACTTCTTAAGAAGTTTGGGTCTTCAAATAAGCACGATTAGAATAAGAAGCTCGGTGAATGTCTCTGGGCCTACCGCACAATGGTTCGGACTCCAACCGGCAGTAAGCCATTCTTTCTAGTTTATGGAAGAGAAGCAGTTCTTTCCCTAGAAATTTAGATCCCCTCTCCTCGAGTAGCCTTAGCCAATGAGTTGACTTCAGAAGAAAGTTATCGTCTGCGACTTCAAGAGCTGGAAGCACTAGATAAAAAATGCTTATTAGCTCAACATCGTATTGAGCTATACCAAGCACGCATTTCTAGAGCCTTTAATAAAAAGGTAAAGGAAAGAACCTTTCAAGTTGGTGATCTGGTCTTAGCAGTGAGAAGACTAATGGTCATGATGCACAAGACAAAAGAAAAATTATAGCCTAAATGGGAAGATCCTTTCGTTATAGAATCACTATATTCTAACGGTGCGTATCGACTTACCAAGCATGATGGTGACTTGCTTATGATGCCAATCAACGACAAGTTCCTGAAGAAATATTATGTGTAACATTTATGTACAGCATTCACATATACCCTATTTTAATTATGTAGATGTACAGTACAATTTTTACGTGATTCGAAAAATCATCTAACTATTATCCGTGTTTCAAGAGTCATGAATAAGGCATGGATAATAGGTCCTCTCAAAAGATTCTTCAGTAAAATTATCTTTATTTTTGAACTCTGTCCAAACTCGAACTTATGAAAACGGTCACGTCCACATTACCTCTGAACTGTTTTTCGGTAATTACTCCCTAGTGAGATAATTAAGAAATGTCTTGCCACGTCCATATAACCTCTGAGCAAAACACTCATCAGAAATAGTCACGTCCATATTACCTCTTAACTGTTTTTTGATAATTATTTTCCAGTAGAATAATTAAGAAATGTCTTGCCACGTCCATATAACCTCTGAGCAAAACATTCGTCAAAGATAATCACGTCCATATTACCTCTGAATTATCTACTGACTCCTACTTAATGTTATATATTCGTCTATGTTTATATTAACTCTGTTCAGATATAGAACATCCCCTTCTTCTATGTCCACACTACCTATATTAGCAGTTTTTTTTAACTTATTATCTATGTTCGAGTATGTTCGAGAATCTTGAATATAAAATGGATAATAAGTCCATATCAAATTCTCCAGCAGAATACCCACCAAAAATATCCCTACTACGTCCACACTACCTCTAGTTCTGATATTTCATAAACTACATTCATGAGTTTTGAAAGCCAAAAGATTCTTTATTAAAAATGTCTCTCAAAAAGCAGAGAAAAGAAAAAAAAACACATGAGTCTTTACGGCTCAAATGAGCCAATTACAAAAGAAGATTTAAGGGGTACACAACTGATTGATGATGTCCCTTAAATCCGTTATGACAGTCTGAGACTTGACAGTGGTACGACGATGTGCTTCATCCTGCTGAACGACTTTATCCTTGAAGGGGATCAACTTCGCGTACTCCCCCTCCAACCTCACTAGCTGTTCTTTCAACTCGTCTGAGGTTGTGGCAGTCACAGCAGCTTTAACCAAATAGTCCTCATGTTCAGACGTAATTATCCTCAAGTTGGCCTCCAGTTGGACAATCTTCTTGTGGATCTTTGCAATGTGATTGTACTTTTCAGTGATCTAGGCAGCCAGCTTATTTTTCGAAGCAACACGGGCCTCGCTCGCGGCGTTGAACTGTTCATATTGATCAGCCAACTCACTAATCTCCTTAGCAAGGGCACCCTTCTTTGCTTGGAAATTAGCTTCCTTCTCCACAAGAGCTGCAACTAAAGCCTCGTCTTCTTTAAGAAATAGCGAGGTTGGGTTTCGTTGCTTGACTTCCCAGAATTTGGCCACTTAGTCCTCCAGATCATTCAGAACTTTCCTCAGACCATTAGCCCGCTCCTTATAGCCGTCGATGCTCTCAAGGACCATCACTTGGCATTCAGCAATAGCCTTTACAGGTCCATATGCGACATTCCGGTTTAAAACTCCGAGAAGCTTCACTTTCAGAATCGAGTAGAAAGCTTTGACGACTTCCTGTGCCATCTCATCATCTTCGGAGGAGGTCGTTGGGGAGGAAGCTTGATGGGGATCTACCGCTTCAGGAAGAGACACTTGACAAGAAGCCAAATCTGACAAGAAAACAATATATCTGTCAGTAACGGAAAGGAAAAACTTGAAAGAGTACGAAAGAGTTTTATACCTTCTGCTTGCTCAGCACCAACTTGAACTAGGCCTTCAGCCCTGGTTACGAAGGAGCCAAGATTAGACCCAGGTTGCTCAATGGTAACAATGTCAAGGCCCTGCACATTTCTGACATCAAGCTGCATATCTTCCACAGCCCCAGCTGGACCTGGAGCAGATTCAGTAACGGCCTCCTCAGTGCACTGTTCAACCTCTCTTTCTGCAGTCGATGCCAGCTTTCCGACAAATTCTTCCATACTAAAAATCCCAGAGGAACCAGGGACAACCACTTGTCCTACCCCAGTGTCTTGGGCTACCTCTGCATATTGTTCCCTCTCCTTATCTACAAGGGAATATACGATGGCAGTCAGCCTCACGAGGAGTACACAAAATCGAAGGCAAAAATTCTCATCTGAAGTAAAGCGCAAAGATAACATACAAGCGGGAGGGTGAGCTGATCGAACTTGATTCTCGTCCAACTCCTTCATTAAAGCCCGGATCTCAGACATAGCCCCTAAAGAGATATTGTCGCAGGGACTGGCTTTCTGATCACCATCATAATCTGGGCCTTCACCCTGATCATCTCTTCGCCCATCCCCTTTGACTTGGGAAGGTCGACCTTCGTCTGCCGGTTGAAGACGAATGGGGGATACTGTTGTCACGTCTACTTCTTCAGACGAGGAGGCACCTGCCTCAGTTGCAACTTCGAGGTCCTATGTGAAGGACAAACTTAACGGTGAGAAAGCTTCATTCGAAGGCTGCACAAGTAGTGGTTTGACCAAAATGGCTATGGAGTCAAGAAATGGATCTACCTCCCGAATGGTAACGGTCTGCGATATCGTTTCACCTCTTCCAGTCTGTCGAAAAGATCTTCTTAAAGGAGGTGAGCCGGCACCCACCTTCTTGGCTTTCCTAGGGGCAACAGTCTTCTTCTTCCTCTTAAAAGTTGGCTCCTGGGCCAGTTCGGTTGAAGCTTTCCTCTTCTAAGGAGGATCGGGGAGAGCAGAATCATCTTCGGTATCCTCTCTTGGAGGTACTGTCGACTCCCTAAGAGCAGCTCTCTGTCGTGGTGCTGCGGCCAGCTTGATGGCTAGAGCGACGCTCTCCTTTTTGCTACCCTTTGGCATCCTTCGGGCTCGTTTCGCACTTGCAAGAGTGGGGGCAAACCTAGTCCCCAATACCAAGCTCTATTCATGATCATACCGAGGATGAAAGGTATTGATCTGAGTATAAAATTTGGCAGCAGCATAGAGAAGGTGGGTCTCAGGCTTATCTTCGGGCAGAGTAAAAATTGTTCCCGTGTATCCGACGTTGTAATAAACCCATGCATGCGCTCCATCGATCAAGCTGCCTATCGACTCCAGATGCAGGCTAGGATTGCCCGGAAGAAGCTGACTATAGCCAAATTGCCGTGCGAAATGGCTTGGTAGACAAGGCTCCAGGTAGGAGTGATTCCTATTCCTGAGCACCAGATGCGAGGGCCTAATAGACTGAAGCCAATAGAATGCCTCAGCGGTCAATCTAGTAGTATGGGCACCCTCATCCACTAAAGTATCCCCTGCGTTACCACTACCGGATGGAGGGGATATCCTGAAGAACTCGTAATTCTGAAGGAAGTTTAAGACCCTTCTGCAAGCAGGCACTCCAGTAATAGCCCAGTCTGTGTCACAGAATCTTCGAAGAATGGCACCTCCTGCCAAAGAGTCCGTCACTGGCCCAATATTCATTAGTTTGGGACAGTGCAGCAGCAGCCATCCCATTAAGAAATGATAAGGGAGTTCAGTCCGGGCAAAATCTGTTCTACCGTCGGGAGTCACCACGTTTCCAATAAAATCTCATAGACCCAGTTGGATGGCACAGACAATTGCAGGAAGCAGGGCAAGCCGATATCCAAATGCCAGCTTTACAGCCGAAAGTATCATACTCTGGCTCATTCTTTCAATAGACCCTGAACCACCAGGGACTACGCAGTCGCGGATCCAGATCATCAGAAAAGCTGCCAGCACGGCTTTCTTCGACAACTTAAACTCAACTTGTCGGAAGAAGTGGTAAATCGAGGAACTCTCCTCAGGATCATCACTGTCATCAGTATCTGCAGCCCCGTGATCTATCATCAGTTCCTCTATTTCAGATTTCGTCAGGAGCTTGTAAATCGAAAAGGAGGCCGGACCTTCTCCTTCTTCTTGAATGAAGATATAGCTCGTCCAAGATCTCGTATGGGGATTGCCCCCCTCAGTCTTTCCTTTTTTATTGATCCTATAACAGATGAGGAAATGACAGAATAACTCCTTATACACATCCATCATCTCAGAGTTTTCCCTCTCCAGGTCCAGGAGTTCCTCATCATAAGGGATATGTTCTTCGATATTTCCTGTATCTCATGGAGAGCCAGGCCCATCTCCCCTTCTGGAGTGAAGAAGGTATAGATATGATGATTGTACAACTCCGTCAGAGAAACAAACATGGGCCAATTCATCTTTATGCCATATTGAGTGGCTCTAATAGCATGGAAAAGACCGGCAGCCTTTAGGATGGCTTCATAGGTTGAAAGCACCCATTCAGTAAGGTCACTCCAAAATGAAATGGGGGTACCTCCAACCTTCCATCCGCATCTTCCCTACGGGAGACGATCTATTCTTTGACATCATCAGATTGGAAAGTGTGTCGGAAACATAAGAATGAAGGTCGGTCGGAATATCGTTTATTATGGCACCGGACTGCAGCCCTCTCGTGGAATAGAACGTGAAGCCCTTGACACACTTAAAAGTGTCCCTCTTTCGATCACCAGAGCTGAACTATATCTTTCCGAAGACAACCCAAGGAATTTCAAAGGTTAGGTCCCATTTTATTTGCCTCTGTACAGCTAGATCGCTGAACGCCGACAGAGGATATTGGCAATCCATCGACGACAACCATATCCTTTGGCTATTCAACCTGACCACTAGAGGGTCTTTCAGGCGTATCGTCTCGACGTACTTAAACCCCAAGCTGTCACCGAACAAAAATTACGGCTTCTTAAAGCTCCGTGCCCTTCCGAGCAAGAGCTTCTCAACGTTTATCATCTGCTTCAGGAATATCTTATCCTGTTCAAGCATAGCGATTATCCGTACTGAAGGCTGATTTTGGCTGATCTTGGCCTGAACTTTTCTAATCATGTTAGTTACGAGGCTTGAATCGAGAACTTGGCGAGCAAAGCCGAGCGAAATTCCACCGAGTTCCGGGACGACCATGTCAACTGCAAAGACAAAAGAAAAAAGTCAGACTTAGAATCTTCAGAAAAAGAGCTAAGTACTGGAAAAATTCTATGCGCCCAGTTGTTATGAGCCCAAACGGCCTGTGGGCGCATAAGAATCTTCAAACACATGTGTTATGTGTGGACGTATGACATGCAACAAGCATGTGGGCGCATAGTTTTGCAGGTGTATAAGAGTGCTCAAACACAGAAGCGTTCTGCGTGGGCGCATAACACACAACAAAGTGTCGACGCAATCTTCTGTGGGCGTATAAGAATGCTCATAGAAGTGTGTTGCTTTGGGCACATATCAATGGTTATGCGTCCAAGAAGAGAAAAGTCTGAGCGTCGTAAATTAACGCTCGAGACTTTGTTTTGAAGCATAGCCTCACCCAGAATGGGGTCTTGGACCAGCGGAGACGCTGTCGAATGAGGAGAACCACCCGGTGTAGCCTTCTTGCCCTTCGCAGATTTCTTGGTAGCCTTGGAAGACATTATTTTTGCAGAGAAGAAATGAAGAGTCTCTAGAAAGTTTTTGAGAAAAAGAGGAAAATAAATTTTCTCTCTCCTTAAGGCCTATTTATAGGTACGAGCTTGAAGTTATGTGCCCACTATGGTCTGTGCGCCCAAGCAGAGACTTGGTCTTTTTGCACATTATGCGCCTGCTACTTGCTGATGTGGAAAATGCATAGACAACGCACGAAGGATGGACCTCTTCAAATTCTGCTTTGATGAATCTGCCAGTTCAGATTTTCGAGGAAGATCTCATCTGTAACGCTCCAGTCCCAAAATACGTAGGACTAGGAACGTAGACATGCCAGCTGTATTCATACAAAGTATACTCCAATATATGGAAGTCTCGTATAAATACATAAGCTGTAAAATTCAGTAGAACCATAACTAATCTCATCCACGCAAAATAAATGAATAAAAGACATCATATAAAGATAATAAATTGTCTTGATACAATATGTTGGGCGGAGACAAATCCACTACCAACAAGTAAAGGAAAAATACATAAGAAAAGATATGATTTTGGCGAGCGAAGCGAAGATGATCCAAATACAATCATCCTCGAAGAAATAGCGATGATCACGGCTAGAACTAGAACACCTACGAAATACAATAGCACACACCTGGAGAGATAACCAGGTCCTCAGAGGGACGTAACAAGACACATAATATCATGTCATATAAACTGAATAAATATTGCTTAAATAAATAAGTAAATCGAATTATAACATGGTCCAATACGCACCTACTGAACGAGCGTACCATCCCCCCAACCAAACAAGGACAGGAGATGGTAAACTAATTCACGGCGACGTATCTTTCCATGCTATGAATCCAATATGGTATCCGGACCCCAACAAGGTTCAATACCTTCTCATCGAAGTAGTAAGTCACACTTACAACCAAACAAAGACAAGATGTGATGAACTAATCCGCGACAAGTTATTGTTCCAAGCCACGGTCAGATACAAGTTTCCAAACCAAAAGTACTCGTACCTAACGGATAAAGATGCCTACCATTCTAAGTGAAATGTAGTTAAGAACAATCCTTCTTACGCATGGGCCCAGGCTGAATAGGATCGGCATGGTCCCCCTTTGGGCACCAGAGGCCCCATCAGTAAGAGCATGACGTTCCGCAGAATCGTCAGTGGCTGTCAGTAATCAAGGGTCATCAACCCCGTATCTCCAACGGAGAGTCTGGGTCATGAGGGAAGTGCATAGAAGCCCATACGCTAAGGAATTGTCCTCCCCGCCCAATGCCTACTGTGTTGTATCCACAACACAAACCACTATAACCGCTAAGTCAAACTAGCATGCAATCTCTATTAGCGGTTATTCCTATCGTACGGCTTGTACGTACTGGTGGCTAGCCAATCACGTACTTCCGTGTTCTACATGCGATACACAACTTCGTGGTACAACGTGTCAAGGCCAATGAATGCAACACACAAGGTGGTCCCTTAAATCTAGGTTTAATGTGAGAAAAATAATACATAGCAGGAAATATAAATGAACAGTAAGTTCTAACAGGTTATGCCATTTATCACAGTTTATTTTGCATAAAGAAAATAAATAATGCATGAAATATGAGCTAAAATAATTAAACAGCAAATGGCAAGGTGTCTTGCCTGAGGTCCTTGCTGGTGAAACCGACAATCCCGTTGGGTACAGAATAGTCACAGGACTACACAAGATAACTCAGACGATTTGACAAACTTCTAAAATAAAAACCAAAAATAAAATATTCTGGAAAATTTTTGGGAAAAATATATGATATGTATTTTTCTGTCAGTGTTCCGAAACTTCAAACGGATCGTGATTCTGATTCCTGGTTCTCCCAGAATCTCAAAAACACTAAAACGTGTCAGATTTCGGACCACTGACACTCCACAAATTTTCCAGAAAATTAAGTTCCGAATTTATGAAAATAAAATTTACATTCAGAAAATATAACTCAATACGATTCCAACAAAAAAACTGGAGGTCAAAAGGAGTCCGAAGTTGGGAGTTATGGTCATTCGAAGTTGCTACAACCTTTAAAAATTGAGGCTGAATTTATGACGAAAAAAGAGAGAAATTTTGACAAGGATGGTTTGAAAGATGATTTGTGGTAAAAATAATATGGAGGAGTACCTGCCTATTTATAGGATGTGGGAATTCCCAATTAGATAAGAATTAGGATTCCTTTAAACCCAATTTAGATATTTCCTAATTTAATTTAAAAGCAAACAAATCCAAATCTAATTCCAAATCTAATTTAAATCAAATCAAATTCTCTTAGTTTAAAATCAAATCAATTAAATCAATCTCAATTATAGATATTAATTTAATCTATTTAAATAAATCCAAAAAATTAAATCAAGATTCAAATGGCCACAATAACTTCCAAATATATTTTTCAAAATACCAATAATAATAATTTCGAAAATAATAATTATTTTTAAATATCTTTTTGAATAATAAAATATTAATATTAATAAATCTCAAAAATTACATTTTTATTTAAAATAGACTAATAAATAATTACGAAATATATGTATGCACAAATATTCTTTACATAATTATGCTTTTCCTAGTATACAATAAAATATTATTTATGATTAATAACTGCTAAAAACAAAAAGGCTTTTTATAGCAAGAATAATAATTATATAATATTTTGTAAGTGTATAATAAAATAGAAAAAAATATTTTTCTAAAATATGTACGCTCGCACATATTCGCACTTGACGAGCAACTACGAAAAATAAAATTTCGTGCGCGACGTATAATACGACTATGTGACGTACAATACAAAATTTTAAATCAGTACCAAATTTAATAATAAAGAAAATAGTAGAAAATTTAGGGGTTTTACATCAACAGCTATCTTTTGACAGCCTGACAATATCTATGCGCCCAAAGAAAGATTTTTGCTATGCACCCACAGAGCCATAAGAAGACAGTCTCTCATGCTTCTTTCAAAGTATTTCAAACTCGTTTGAGTATCAAAAACTTTGAAGGGGGTCTTCTAGAAGCATGAAAATTTCTGCATTATGAGCCCAACCCAGATGTGGCTATACGCCCAAGTCGGGAACGTCTATGAACCCAAGTCAAGAAGCAAGATATGCACCCACACAAGAGAGTGGTATGCACCCAAATGTGAAGACTCCATGCGCCCATATGCGCCCCATGTGCAGTCATTTCTAAGCGCCCACATGGCTCCTCCAGAAGGGGGCGCATAGTCCTCTTCCCACATTATGCGCCCAAGTTAGGACAGCTCCACGACTCGGTCAACATCCACGATCATTCGTGCACCGAAGCATGCGGCTACGTCAGTCTCCATGAGCAGTCGTGCACCGAAGCATGCGGCCAAGTCAACCCTATGATCTATCCACGATCATCCAGTCTTTATGCGCCTGCACCCTATGTGCCCAAAGGAAGGCTATGCGCCTACAGGAAAATTAGTGTATTTCTCCCCTGTGTGTGCATAATAGTCGTTTTCGTACAAAACGACTATAAATAGAGGTCACATGCCTCTTCAAAAACACAGAACATAGAGTATTTTAGAGCCAAATTGCTATCATTCTTGCCAGTGAGCTGAGAGTTAGCAATTTTCTTAGGTTTTCTTCTACTTTTGTAAATCAGAGTGTCAACGAAGTAAAGGAGCAATTGCCGCTCGATCTTCATCGTTCTATTTCCCAGAATTCCTTTTGTACTCGGGGATTCTCAGTGCATGATCTCTCAGGTGTACTCGATTTGTAGTGCCTTGTGCTAATAAAAAAAGATAGTAATTCTTCTCTCTTTTGTAAGTGTCTACAGAATGCCCCGAAGATGTTATCTTGGTAAAGCTTGATCCTTTGCTGCATGAGCAAGCGCGTTTCCTCTAGCGCTTCTAACTCTTGTAACCGCCTGCATTGATTATCTTCGACGGTCAACTGATTAGTGATGGCTACCCGTAAGGACAGAATTTGAATCTCCAAGGAGAGGACAACCTCGCTCCCATAGACCAAGGAGAATGGTGTACTGCCTGTAGGTGTATGAACAGTCATACGGTAGGCTCATAGACATTTGCCTAACTTCTCATTCCAGTCGCATTTATTGAAGGAGGCAACCTTTTTGAGGAGTTTGATAATGGTTTTGTTGAATGCCTCGGCCAATCCATTAGATGCCGTGTTGTAAGCTGTTGACGCCATATTCTGAATTCGACTTTTGTCACAGAACCGGTGGAATGCATGGCGTACGAACTGAGGGCTGTTGTCGTGAATGATCCTTCTGGAAACTCTGAAATAGTAAATGATGTTATGTTTGATGAAACTGATCCTGTAACCACCACTTTTCTAAAATAAGGGTATTTTGGTAATTATGTTATTTTAATTTTTTAAATTAATTTATAATATTTTTAATTGGTGTTGTGTTAGTAGTCGGTTTAACCTTAGCTAACCATGATTAGAGACTAACCATGATATTAGAAACCTAATTACCTGTCACACTCACTTATGCTGGATTAGGGGTATATCAGTCATTGTGTAATATTTTTTGAATGTATTTAAATTGTTAATTAAATTGATTATTGTGTGATTTGGATTGGTGTTTTGGTAGGACCTAAATGGTATAACCTTATTCAACCTTGTCTAGAAGCCTAATAATGTAATTAGATTTATTATCTGGCTTATAAAAATTAATTTAGAATTATTACCTATTTTCTAGGATTGTTTAATGATTTTTTAAGTCATTTTGTATAAGCCTTTAAAGCCTTTTTGTCATTGGGCCTTTTAGCAACTTAAGAGTGCTTGGACCATCACTTAGCCCTAACCCTAATAACCCCTAGCATGGCCGGTCAAGCACAGCAGCCCCCCCTTTCATTGTGTAGAAATCCCATAGCCTCCACTAGATCAAAACCCTAGTATCTCCCTTTCTTCAAAACCCTAACTTTCTCATCCGGCATTCGATTCGCGCCAAACGAATTACGTTACAACCGTGGGGAGGAGGAGAACTTGCTGGAGTACTGCTACCAAGGAGTTGGAGGCGTTTGTTCGGGAGAAACCGGTCGTCAAAGCGCTCAAGGATTCACTTTTACTGAGATTCCCACTCTCAATAGGTAAACCTCGTCCTACCATTATCCTTCTGAAATTTCTATATTTTAGTGTCCATATAGGTACCCAGACCTGTGCATGAAGTTTGGTAGGATTGTGAGTTCGTTTGATAGCCGTATCGGACACGTGTCGGTTCTATAGAACACGTGTTCGACGAAATGTCACTTAGAACTGAAAAGTGTTATTTTTCGATTTTGTTTTCATGAATCCCTTGCTAATATTATTTGTAACAACTTTCGTGATGATAGATCAAAAATTGACGATTTTACTGTCCGAATCGGACACGGACTCGTGTGTACGAGGCCCGTGCACGGCCCCGTGCATGCCCTACTTTTCGAGCGTCGTAACTCGACGCACAGGGCTCTATTTCACGTGAAATTTTTATGAGCACATGGGGTCAACCCCGGCCCACTAGCCCGTAAAATGTCACGTCGTTTCGTGAAGCG
>JANAVB010013814.1:2500-49304 GCA_029216955.1 Iris pallida
TAAAATGAGATTTTTGACAGTCAATTTTTTTTTATGATTGATTGATAGGCATGCTAAATAACATCTGATCTTATCCTAAGGCCATTAGCATCCATTTCTTCTTCTTCAAAGCTCACTATTTTAGAGACGTGGAAAAGTAAATGTCTTTGAACCTGTGATACATGTTGTTGGAACTCTTGCCTTAGTTCCACTTTGTAAGTATTTTAAATACACCATAGACAAAAGGAAAGAGACTTTTGTTTAGTCCCACATCGCTTAAAACCCACACTTGTGAGTGGGTATATATATGTTTACACCTTATACATGGTTGTGATGAGTGGGTAGTAAGAGGGTGGGCGCGTGGCATTGGGGGCTAGAATGCACCCGGTTTGGAGGGAAGCTCCAGAAAACCTTAATGCGCATGTGCAGGCACGTCGCACGCGCAGGGGGGGTGCAAATCCGGACTATTTATTCATTCGTTCTTCACAGAAAGAACACACCGCTGAGATCCAAAACCACCAAATAGAGAGAGATCAGAAACGCTGCCGTTCGTCTTCTTCCCTGTTCGATTGTAGGTTACAGATAGGTACTGCTATCTGTAACTCGTTGTTGTATCCTGGAGGAGTGTCACCGTTCGAGCCTTACAGTTACGATAAGGGGCGAATCTTTTCTTGAGGACAGTGATTCACACGCCTCAACGATTTCGAGTTCTGTTCCACGAAGCTTCTACTCCAACAATCTCAAGAAAAGATGGCTTCTCAGAACAATGATGTCACTTTCCGTTTCCAGAATACGTATTCTAAATGCATGTACTGCTGGAATGTATTTATTTAATATTTATCATATATTATTCTGTATTTAAATTCTTTTAATTTCACGTTAATTATTTTTCTGTATTTTACTTTCTGTATTTTACCTTCTGCTTTGCTTATTGGGTTCGGCCCGAGTTGGTTTAATTTTCGGCCTTGATGGTTCAACATGAACCCAACTGATCCCCACCTACCACCACTCCTTCATTTAAAACCTCATCCCCTTTCTCTCTCTTCATTACTTCTTCTCATTTCTCTTCTTTCCTCATAACTCCCCCACCAACCTAGGAGGACTAGGCAAGTGCCAACTTGCTTCTTGATGGATTTCCATTTTTGTTGTTCCATCGTCTCCTCTCAAGATTCTTAGATACTTTAGTACTTAGCATTTTCGATTTCTATGGCTCATTTCATGTAGATCTAAGTTTAATATTTTCAGAATTTTTAGGTTTTGATCTAGTAACTTTGTTATTTTTCAAGTTTTGATGGTTCCATGTTGTAGAAAATTTGATTCTACCCAATTTTGACTATTGGAAGTCCTGATTTTGACTTATTTTGAGTTATTTATGGTCTTTTTGGTTCATGAGTTTTCATGGCCATTAGAGGCTGATTGGAGAAGATGAGCAGTGCATGCTGTTTCCTGGCGCATGTTGTTTCTGGCGCATGCTGTTTTTGGCGCATGCTGTTTTCTGGCACATGCTGTTTCTACCGCATGCTGTTTCTGGCGCATGCTGTTTCCTGGCGCATGCTGTTTCTGGCGCATGCTGTTTCCTGGCGCATGCTGTTTCTGGCGCATGCTGTTTCCTGGCACATGCTGTTTCTGGCACATGCTGTTTCTGGCGCATGCTGTTTTCTGGCGCATGCTGTTTCTGGCGCATGCTGTTTCCTGGCGCATGTTGTTTCTGGCGCATGCTGTTTTCTGGCGCATGCTGTTTCTGGCGCATGCTGTTTCTGGCGCATGCTGTTTCCTGGCACATGCTGCATGAACTTCTATAATTTCTCGGGCCTTTTGACTAATTTTTGTCCCGAATTAACATTGATTGATATTGATTGTGACCTTGACTAATAATTGATCATGCGTTCCTAGTTGGAACTAAGAGACTGACTAGTCGTCTTATTGAATTGAATGAATGAGACACGTTCATATTAATTATGAACTATTGTAATCGATTGGCCGATCCCGAATATTGGCATACATGCATATGCAGGCTTCAATTTATTTATTTCTCTATAAAAGCAGCATGTGTACTTTATGGTCAAGGCATGATTATTCCGTGGCTAGTTTTGATTGTTGCATTACGCTATGTAAGACCTACAACCTAACCGCACGGGTATCGTTGTAGAGATGTGCATATCGTACCCCGTACGAAGGTACTCATTCTGAATGACCATGATCCACGGCATAGGATTTCACTCAACATAGAGGCTATTAAGTTAAATAAAATGATGATTGCATGGAGAGAACGGATTCCCGAGTTCTTACATGGCAGCCCTCTTTGGGACTATTAAGTGCCCGACAGGCCGGCTGGTTCCCACAGATACTGCAAATCTGCCACACGGGCAGGGAGTAGTATCTGCTTATATTATTTATTGTACATTGTATATTAACGACGGGCGTCCCGCTGGAACTCGTCTAAATTCATGATTGGCGCAATTGATTGACTGGATAGACTAGCCTTGCTTGCACATAGTAAGAACTGAGGAATCCTTTATCGCATAATTTCAAGATAACTTGGAACCCACAATAGCAAGCCGTAGTAGTTGCATGACCGTTTAAATTAATTTGGTTGTGTATTGTACCTACTCTGTTGACTAACTGAGATGATCAGAGTGTCGAGACATGACGGGCCAACTTCTGTCCTTGTTTGGTTGGGAGGTTGGTTCGAAGTGTCGTGACGTTGTGTGAATCCCAGTAGCAAACATAGATCTATTATATTCTCTTATTTACAGGTTTAAATTCCTCATATCGTGCTTTCTTGCGGTACTTGCTATTAGAGGTCTAACCTCTCTGGTTTTGCATGGCCAGATTTAGAGCCGGTTCCCGAGGACTCAGCTTACTTCCACCTCCAAGATGGTCAATACTAGAGGGATGATCGCAGGAGGACTCGAGTGGGTTCCTTACTTTCCCGCTCGTTTTGTTACTTACTTTATATTTTGCCGTTTGGCACCGACATGTTAGTCGGATTGTCTTGTACTTACTTTTACATAATTATAATTAAATCAGACTGCAGCTGATAACAATTGTGTATACCTTACTTCGTCATCTGGCTATGTTTTGTAAAGTCAGATATCAAGAATATTTTGACTGAGCGTTTGGGACGCCTTACAGCTTTATCTTACATGTTCTCTATTTCTGTTTCGTGTTTGAATGATGAGACAATAGATGTGAAGTGACCATAATATGACTATCATGTAGTATGCACCCCCTCGTCATATTAGACAGCATTGATCGTATTATACGGTATTCCTCTACCCGTAATACGTAGCTGGCTGAGTTATTCCCCCGCTCTCCAGTATTCTGGGTCTGGGACGTGACAAGATTTTAGTGGTGGCTCATGAGGTCTGATTTCTGACTTGTAGGGGTGTTTTGATTTATAGGATGTCTCAATCACACATGTTCCCCCTTGATCTTATGATTCGTTGTTACCAATCCTAGCTTGACATTCCCGTATCCTTCGACTTCATTGATCCTTCATGTCCGATCGTTTGATTGCTCTCTTGTCCATTTTTTTAGGGGCACTTCGTCCGCATCTGTCAGAGCTGGACAACAGCAACAAGGGCAACATGGACAACCTGACCAGGTTGGTCAGCAACAAGGGCCAGTACTACCCCAAGAGGCTATTCAAGAAGAAGTGATAGTGGAAGCAGCAGCTGGATCGCAGTATCCGGAGAAGAGTAGGCATCAGACGAAGTAGGCATCAGACGTCCTGTTGCTTGGGACGATTTTACTGCAAGGTTCAAGACGAAGTACTATGGAGTTGTGGCACAGTTTGATCTACAACAGAAGTTTATCAACCTCAAGCAGGCCGGCAAGACGGTAAATGCTTATGCAGCGGAGTTCTGCAGATTGAGTAGGTTCGCCCCGGAGATGGTAGCAACAAGAGAGCCAGAGGGCTATGAGGTTCCAGCAAGATTTTTATCTTGAGCTCTTGCAATTGATAGAGGGGCACAATTATCAGACTTTCGATGAGGTATTAACGGCAACCCGAAGGCATGAGATCACCATTCAGAGGATCACGGCAAGGACTGGAGGTCAGAAGAGATCCCATAGTCAGATTGAAGGAGGAGGGGGAGTAGCGCCCCGAACAACAGCACCGTCCCTTGGCGTCCGTATTCACGATGTGGCGATGCGAGGACCAGCACCACCAAGGCAGCAGCAACAGCAACAGAGGAAGAACCAGCAACCCCCAGCAGGCTGCACTTATTGTGGGAAGGTAGGGCACACTAGAGATGTGTGTCGGATATTGAACGGACAGTGTTTGATATGTGGAAATCCAGATCATCGGGTTACCACCTGTCCCATGAATTCGAGGTCAGGAGGACCAGTGCAATAATTTCCTGCTCTGCCAGCACCAGGGGCAGGCCAGTATCGAGGACCAGCGGTGGCAGTGAGACCGTTGGCACATCGCCTGTTTATGACACAAGCTCAGATGTTTTGGCAGCAGGGACCGCCGATACAGCAACACCAGCATAGACCACCCCAGCATCATCAAGGCAGGGGCCAGCAGCAGCACCAGGCTAGGCCGCAACATGGGAACCAACAAGGAGGTCGAGGACAGGCATTCACTCTTTCCTTGGAGGAGGCATTAGCATCGGAAGATGTTGTGGCAGGTAACATTCTCGTCACCTCATATCCCGCAGTAGCATTGTTTGATTCAGGAGCATCACACTCATTTATATCTGCACAATTTGCAACACGGCTAGGAATGGAATTCGACGCATTGCCAGGGAGGTTAAATATACTCACTGGTAATGGGCTCGTAGGAGTTAGTAGAGTTATTCTAGCATGTAGCGTTGTAGTTTGCGGGCATTCCTTACCCGCCCGGTTGATAGAATTTCCTGTTGAAAATTTTGATGTTATCTTAGGCATGGACTGGCTGAAAGACAGTCATGCGACAATAGATTGTCGTAGAGGGAGTGTATCTTTTGATATTTCACGCATGAAGCGGTTCACCTTAGTCAGATCAGTGGCAACTCAACAAGAAAAGGAGAGTAGTGACGGCAATGGAAGAAGTTCAAGTTCCGAAGGTAGTTGAAGAGTTTCTGGACGTATTTCCCGAAGAACTTCCAGGTCTACCACCGGTTAGGGATATTGAGTTCAGCATTGAATTGGTACCTGGAACTAAACCGATATCAGATCGAGTTTACAGAATGGCGGATTCAGAACAGGCCAAGGTATATCAGCACATAGAGGAACTGAAGGAGAATAAGTTCATCCGAGCTAGCATATCACCATGGGCAGCACCAGTGGTACTTGTGGGAAAGAAGGATGGGTCATCCAGATTGTACATCGATTACAGGAAGCTTAACGCGGCAACAGTAAAGAACAAGTACCCACTACCCAGGATCGACGACTTGTTGATCAGTTGAGCAAAGCTAGAGTTTTCTCCAAGATAGATCTTCGTTCAGGGTATCACCAAGTAAGGGTTCGGAAGGAGGATATTTCCAAGACAGCATTCAGGTAGAAGTATGGGCATTATGAATTCTTGGTAATGCCGTTTGGTTTGACCAATGCTCCAGCAATATTTATGGATTTGATGAACCGCATCTTTATGCCGTACTTAGATCAATTTGTCGTTGTGTTTCTTGACGACATTCTCGTATACTCTGCTAGTGAAGAGGAGCATGAAGACTACCTCAGGAAAGTGTTAAATGTTCTGAAAGAGAACCAGTTGTATGCCAAGCTCAGCAAGTGTGAGTTTTGGACGGACCATATTTCATTTTTGGGGCACATCGTATCAGGAGCTGGAGTAGCAGTGGATCCCAAGAAGGAAGAAGCAGTAGAGAGTTGGCCAGTACCCAAGACCGTAGCAGATGTGCGGAGTTTCTTAGGATTGACAGGATATTACAGGAGATTAGTAGCAGACTTTGCAAGACTTTCAGCATCCATGACTCGCTTGACACGAAGGATGTACCATTCGTCTGGTCGGCAGAATGTCAGACATCATTTGAGAATCTGAAGCAGAAGTTGATATCAGCGTCTATTCTTACATTGCCAGTTGGACCCGGAGGTTTTACTGTATATTGTGATGCGTCAGGTAAAGGACTTTGATGTGTCCTCATGCAACATGGAAAGGTGATAGCATATGCATCTAGGCAACTTCGAGACCACGAAAAGAATTACCCAACTCATGACTTGGAGTTGGCGGCAGTAGTATTTGCTTTGAAGCTATGGAGGTATTACTTATATGGTGATCGAGTGGACATGTACACAGACCACAAAAGTCTGAAGTACATCTTTACTCAGAAGGAGCTGAACATGAGGCAGAGAAGATGATTAGAGCTGATCAAGGATTATGACGTGGAGCTTCAGTATCATCCAGGCAAGGCTAATGTGGTAGCAGACGCTCTCAGCAGGAGAGGCGGTGCATTTATGTTGACAACACAGAGGCATATCTTAGAAGACCTTCAGGAGATGGGCATCAAAGTTATACTTCCTAGTGATGTAGGAGTTCTAACAAGTCTACAAGTTCAATCCGACTTGGTAGACAGGATCAAGGCAGCTCAGGCACAGGACCCAAGGATTCAGAAGCTTAGGACAGGATGTGAGTCAGGACTCAGGAAGGAGATGAGAATTCATGAAGATGGTACACTAAGGTTTGGGTCACGTCTATGTGTGCCTAGTGAAGATATCAGACATGAGGTTATGGCAGAAGCTCACAGTTCCCAGTATTCTGTACACCCTGGAGGGACCAAGATGTACCAAGATATCAAGCAACACTTCTGGTGGAACGGAATGAAGAGGGAGATAGCTAGATTTGTTTCCCGTTGCTTGGTATGTCAGCAAGTGAAGGCAGAGCAGCAGAGGCCAGCTGGGTTATTGCAACCACTTTCTATTCCGGAATGAAAATGGGAACATGTTACAATGGACTTTGTGACCGGTTTACCGAGGTCACAAAGTGGTAAAGATGCCATTTGGGTGATAGTAGATCGGCTTACGAAGGTGGCACACTTTCTTTCTTTCAGAGTAGGGCAATCTACAGAAAAGTTGGCAGAGTTGTATATGCAACAGATAGTCAGGCAACATGGAGTCCCTGTCAGTATTGTGTCAGACAGAGATACCCGTTTTACATCACATTTCTGGAAGAGCTTATATCATAGCCGGGGTACCAAGTTAAGATTTAGCACGGCTTACCATCCCCAGACAGACGGGCAATCAGAAAGAACAATTCAGACTTTGGAGGATATGTTGCGAGCTTGCACTCTAGATTTTGGAGGATCTTGGGGGAGCCACCTGCACTTAGTCAAATTCTCATACAACAACAGTTATCAAGCCAGTATCCAGATGACACCATTTGAAGCACTATATGGTAAGAAGTGTAGGTCGCCACTGGCATAGGATAATATCAGGGAGAGGAAGATGTTAGGCCCGGAAATGATTGTCCAGACAGTTGAAGTGGTCAAAGGAATTAGAGAGCGACTTCGAGTTGCGCAGGATCGGCATCGTCATTGGGCGGACCAGCATCGTAGGCCGCTAGAGTTTTCTGTTGGGGACCACGTGTTCTTGCGGATCTCACCCTACCCGTGGGGTTATTAGATTTGGCGTTTGTGGGATGTTGCTTATCGTTTATCCCTTCCACCTTCGTTATGAGAGGTGCATGACGTGTTCCATGTATCTCAGTTACGTAGGTATGTATCGGACCCAAGCCATATCATTGATCATTCTGAGCTGGTTGTTGGTACCAACCTGTCTTACGAGGAGCAGCCTGTGTCTATTTTGGACCGAAGAGAGAAGATACTCAAGAACCGAACAATTAGCCTTGTCCGGGTTGCTTGGGGTCATCACTCTTTAGGAGAGTCAACATGGAAACGTGAGGATGATATCCGATCACGATATCCGCACCTGTTTGACTCACAAGGTATATCTCTTTCTGTATACCTTGATTGTCTTAACTCCTCATACTTGTCATCTTATGAGTAGAATTGCTTGGTGTCGTCGATAGTTAAACATAGATATGTTACTTATTATTGGCATTGTAGAATGATTGCTTACTCAAATTGCTTATACTTAGATTAGTTTAGCCCCGATGTTCCTATAACGCTTGGATTTGAAATTTCGAGGACGGAATTTTTCTAAGGAGGGTAGAGATGTCACTTTCCGTTCCCGAAATATGTATTCTAAATGCATGTACTGCTGGAATATATTTATTTAATATTTATCATATATTATTCTGTATTTAAATTCTTTTAATTTTACGTTAATTATTTATCTGTATTTTACTTTCTGTATTTTACCTTCTGCTTTGCTTATTGGGTTCGGCCCGAGTTGGTTTAATTTCCGGCCTTGATGGTTCAACATGAACCCAACTCCCCACCTACCACCACTCTTTCATTTAAAGCCTCATCCCCATTCTCTCTCTTCATTACTTCTTCTCATTTCTCTTCTTCTTCCTCATAACTCCCCCACCAACCTAGGAGGGTTAGGCAAGTGCCAACTTGCTTCTTGATAGATTTCTATTTTTGTTGTTCCATCGTCTTCCTCTCAAGATTCTTAGATACTTTAGTACTTAGCATTTTCGATTTCTATGGCTCATTTCATGTAGATCTAAGTTTAATATATTTTCAGAATTTTTAGGTTTTGATCGAGTAACTTTGTTATTTTTCAAATTTTGATGGTTCCGTGTTGTAGAAAATTTGATTCTACCCAATTTTGACTATTGGAAGTCCTGATTTCGACTTATTTTAAGTGATTTATGGTCTTTTTGGTTCATGAGTTTTCATGGCCATTAGAGGCCGATTGGAGAAGATGAGCAGTGCATGCTGTTTCTGGCGCATGCTGTTTCCTGGCGCATGCTGTTTCTGGCGCATACTGTTTCCTGGCGCAAGCTGTTTCTGGCGCATGCTGTTTCTGGCGCATGCTGTTTCCTGGCGCATGCTGTTTCCTGGCACATGCTGTTTCTGGCGCATACTGTTCCTGGCGCATGCTGTTTCCTGGCACATGCTGTTTCTGGCGCATGTTGTTTCTGACGCATGCTGTTTTCTGGTGCATGCTGTTTCCAGGCGCATGCTGTTTTCTGGCACATGCTGTTTTCTGGCGCATGCTGTTTCCTGGCGATGCTGTTTCTGGCGCATGCTGTTTCCTGGCACATGCTGTTTCTGGCGCATGCTGTTTCCTGGCACATGCTGTTTCTGGCGCATGCTGTTTCCTGGCATATGCTTTTTCCTGGCACATGCTGCACCAACTTCTATAATATTTTGGACCTTTTGACTAATTCTTGTCCCGAATTAACATTGATTGATATTGATTGTGACCTTGACTAATAATTGATCATGCGTTCCTAGTTGGAACTAAGAGACTGGTTAGTCATCTTATTGAATTGAATGAATGAGACACGTTCATATTAATTATGAACTATTGTAATCGATTGACCGATCTCGAATATTAGCATACAGGCATATACAGGCTTCAATTTATTTATTTCTCTATAAAAGCAGCATGTGTACTTTATGGTCAAGGCATGATTATTTCGTGGCTAGTTTTGATTGTTGCATTACGCTATGTAAGACCTACAACCTAACCGCACGGGTATCGTTGTAGAGATGTGCATATCGTACCCCGTACGAAGGTACTCATTCTGAATGACCATGATCCACGGCATGAGATTTTACTCAACATAGAGGCTATTAAGTTAAATAAAATGATGATTGCATGGAGAGAACGGATTCCCGAGTTCTTACATGGCAGCCCTCTTTGGGACTATTAAGTGCCCGACAGGCCGGCTGGTTCCCACAGATACTGCAAATCTGCCACACGGGCAGGGAGTGGTATCTGCTTATATTATTTATTGTACATTGTATATTAACGACGGGCGTCCCGCTGGGACTCGCCAAAATTTATGATTGGCGCAATTGATTGACTGGGTAGACTAGCCTTGCTTGCACATAGTAAGAACTGAGGAATCCTTTATCGCATAATTCTAAGATAACTTGGAACCCACAATAGCAAGCCGTAGTAGTTGCATGACCGTTTAAATTGATTTGGTTGTGTATTGTACCTACTCTGTTGACTAACTGAGATGATCAGAGTGTCGAGACATGACGGACCAACTTCTGTCCTTGTTTGGTTGGAAGGTTGGTTCGAAGTGTCGTGACATTGTGTGAATCCCAGTAGCAAACAGAGATCTATTATTATATTCTCTTATTTACTGGTTTAAATTCCTCATATCGTGCTTCCTTGCGGTACTTGCTATTAGAGGTCTAACCTCTCTGGTTTTGCATGGCCAGATTTAGAGCCGGTTCCCGAGGACTCAGCTTACTTCCACCTCCAAGATGGTCAATACTAGAGGGATGATCGCAGGAGGACTCGAGTGGGTTCCTTACTTTTCCGCTCGTTTTGTTACTTACTTTATATTTTGCCGTTTGGCACCGACATGTTAGTCGGATTGTCTTGTACTTACTTTTACATAATTGTAATTAAATCAGACTGCAGCTGATAACAATTGTGTATACCTTACTTCGTCATCTGGCTATGTTTTGTAAAGCCAGATATCAAGAACATTTTGACTGAGCATTTGGGACGTCTTACTGCTTTATCTTACATGTTCTCTATTTCTGTTTCGTGTTTGAATGATTGAGACAATAGATGTGAAGTGACCATAGTATGACTTTCATGTAGTATGCACCCCCTCGTCTTATTAGACAGCATTGATCGTATTATACGGTATTCCTCTACCCGTAATACGTAGCTGGCTGAGTTATTCTCCCGCTCTCCAGTATTCTGGGTCTGGGGCGTGACAAATGATCTCGCTGCTGCTGCTGGATCCGTTCAATCTCGTTCAAGGCTTCCTGACGTTTCGAAGATTGAAGTTTCAGCGGTACCCACTTCAAACGCTGGAGGGAGAGGATCTATGTCAGCCTGGACGTGCTGAACTATGCGAAGTACCTGACTGAACCTGAACCTGAAAAGCCGGCGGCTATGGAGTTCGATTCGGCTAACATAGAAGATGCTGCCAACGCTTTCGATGATTTCCAAAAGCTGCATGATGAGTGGCAGCAAGGAAACAAGGTATGCCGATACACTATTCTAAACACCTTGTCGAATGAGATCTTCGATATAACTATTCATATAAATCAGCTTACGAAATCTGGGAAAATATGAATAAGAAGTATATAATCGAAGATGCTGGTACTCAAAAGTACGCTATTGGGAATTATCTTAAATTCCAGTTTGTTGACTCTAGAGATATCTCTTCTCAAATTATTGAATTTCAAGTTCTTTTAAATGATTTGAAAATTGAGGATATTGAACTCCCTGATGCTTTCGTCTCTGGTTGTTTGGTTGAGAAACTACCTGAATCATGGAAAGACTACAAGGACAAGATGAAGCACAAGAGGAGGCAGATGAGTCTGGAAGACGTGATTATTCATGTCCGGATTGAAGAAAAAAACAAAAAACTTGACGCAAGATTAGCTACGGAGTTTGACTCTAAGGCTAATTTTGTGGAAGGTAATCCCAGTTCTAGTTCTAATTGGTTTAGGAGAAATCCTAAGAAAACCGATAAGAAATCTTCTATTCCGAAGACTAACAATTTCCGTCCTTTTAAGAAGAATAAAGAAAATTGTTATGTTTGTGGAAAACCCGGACATCATGCTTTTCAGTGCAGGCACAAGAAGGATGGAGACAACAAAGATGTCACTCCGAAAGCTAATATAGTGAAGGATGATGTCTTTGCTGCTGTTGTGAACATGGTGGCTGAGAAAAAAGACTGGGTTATTGATTCTGGAGCAACCCGTCACATCTGTGGTGACTTAAAGTCTTTCTCAGAGTACACCCAAGTGAAGGATGGAGAAGAACGAGTCTATATGGGTGACTCTAGGCCTGTACCCGTCCTGGAAAAAGGCACAGTTCTTCTCAACTTGACTTCTGGAAAAACCCTTTCACTGGGTAACGTACTGCATGTTCCTGACATTCGCTGCAATCTGATCTCTGTGTCACTTTTGGTTCAAGCTGGAATCAAAGTGAACATGGAATGCAACAAGGTAGTGCTTTCTATGAATGAGACATTCATAGGGAAAGGGTATTGTAACCAGGGTTTATTTCTTTTGAATGTACTCAAAACTGTTATTAATGAAAATTCTGCTTCTTCTGTTTACATGGTTGACTCTTTTGATTTGTGGCATGGTAGACTAGGACATGTTTCTGCACCTTATATTAAGGAAATGAGAAAAACTGGTTTATTGCCTAACATCACTAAACCAACGAATGATAAGTGCGAAGTATGTGCTGAAGTTAAAGCCATCAAAAGGGTTGTTTACCTGTTATTTCTAGAGATAATACTGATTTGCTTTCCTTAGTTCACACCGATCTTGCTGAATTTAGAAGCTTAATGTCTAGAGGAGGGAAATATTATTATATTACCTTTATAGATGATTACTCTAGATACACGAAAGTATATCTCCTCAGAAACAAGCATGAAGCAGGTGATATGTTTCTGAAATATAAAGCTGAAGTTGAGAATCAACTAGATAGGAAAATTAAAAGACTTAGGTCAGATAGGGGAGGTGAATATGAGTCTAATCCCTTTGCTGACCATTGTGAACAACTTGGCATAATTCATGAGATTACCCCTCCATATTCACCTGAATCGAATGGGGTAGCTGAAAGAAAGAATAGAACCTTGAAAGAGATGATGAATGCTATGCTGGTTAATTCAGGTGCACCCCTGAACTTGTGGGGGGAAGCCATCCTATCTGCTTGTTTTATTCAGAACAGAATACCTTATAAAGCAACTGGCAAGACACCCTATGAGTTATGGAAAGGCTATACGCCTAACCTAAAATATCTCAGAATGTGGGGGTGCCTCGCCAAAGTTCTGTTAGAAGGACCTAAAAAGACAAAAATAGGTTCTAGAACTGTTGATTGTGTGTTCATTGGTTATGCTAATAACAGTACTGCTTATAGATTTTTGGTGGTTAAGAGTGACTCTGACCAGGTTGCTGTCAATACTACTCTGGAAACCAAAAATGCTGATTTCTTCGAAACTATTTTTCCTTGGAAGACTAGTCTCGAAAGAACTGTTAACCATACCGAACGTATCTCTGAGACTCCTGAAAATTCAGAATTTGAATTGAGAAGGAGTAAAAGAGCGAGGATATCCACCAATTTTGGTGATGATTTTTACATGTTTCTTGTGGATGATGATCCGATAACCTATGATAATGCTATGCGTTCTAGAGACGCACCTTTCTGGATAGAAGCAATCAACAGTGAGTTAACCTCAATTATGTCTAATCATACTTGGGAAGTTGTTGATTTACCTCCTGGTGCTAGAGCTATAGGTTGCAAATGGATCTTCAAGAAGAAACTAAGAGCAGATGGCTCTATTGAGAAATACAAGGCTAGGTTGGTTGCGAAGGGATTCTCCCAGAAGAAAGACATAGACTATTTTGACACTTTCGCCCCTGTGACACGAATCTCTTCTATTAGGATTTTAATTGCATTGGCAGCAGTTCATAAGTTAATTATCCATCAAATGGATGTGAAAACTGCTTTCTTAAATGGTGATTTAGAGGAGGAGATTTATATGTCACAGCCAGAAGGTACTATTGTACCGGGTAGTGAGAAGAAAGTATGCAAACTAGTTAAGTCTTTATATGGGTTGAAACAGGCACCTAAACAATGGCATGAGAAATTTGATTCTGTGATGGTGTCTAATGGATACCTGATCAATGATGCAGACAAATGCGTATACTATAAGTCTTTTAATAATTCTTATATTATGCTTTGTCTCTATGTGGATGACATGCTTATTTTGGGACCTAACCTTGATATTATAAATGAGACCAAAAGATTTTTAGCTTCAAATTTTGATATGAAAGACCTTGGTGAAGCTGATGTAATCTTAGGTATTAAAGTTGTAAAGACAAAATATGGTCTTACATTGTGTCAGAACACTATGTCGAGAAGTTTTTGAAAAGATTTGGATATTATGACTGTAAGAGGGTGTCGACGCCATATGATGCTAATATCCATCTAAGAAAAATAAAGGACATAGTGTCTCTCAGAAAGAATATGCCCAAATTATTGGTAGCTTAATGTACTTGATGAACTGTACGAGGCCTGACATAGCTTATGCTGTTGGCAGACTGAGCAGATATACTCAGAGTCCTAGTAAGAAACACTGGGTTGCCATTGAGAGATTAGCCAAGTACTTAAAAGGTACCATTAATCATGGGATATCTTTCAAAGGGTCCCCACCTGTGTTAGAGGGTTATTGTGATGCTAACTGGATCTCAGATTCAGATGAGATCAAATCCACTAGTGGTTATGTGTTTACCCTTGGTGGGGGTGCAGTGTCTTGGAAATCTACCAAGCAAACATGTATAGCTCGTTCAACCATGGAGTCCAAGCTAATCGCCTTAGAGAAGGCATGTTCTGAGGCTGAGTGGCTTAGAAACCTCTTAGCGGATTTTCCCATTAGTGTAAATGCTTCTCCTCCTGTGCCTATGCATTGTGATTGTCAAGCTGCTATCGCAAAGGCAAAGAGCAAGATTTACAATGGAAAAAGTAGACATATACGTCTAAGACATACAGTGGTAAAACAGCTGTTAAAATTCGGAGTTATATCCTTGGATTATGTGAGGTCAGAGTTGAATTTGGCCGATCCTCTGACCAAACCACTTAATAGGAGGCAAGTGGAAGATACGTCGAGGGGAATGGGACTTATGCCTAAAACAGAAAACAAGAGTGATGGTAACCCCACCTATTTGATTGGTGATCCCATGACTTAGGTTCATAGGGGTAAGAACAAGTCACTGGTTGTTTTTGTGTACTATCGACTATTGTACGTGAGATGTTCCATTACTATGACGAGATAGTACTGTATTTATGAATACAACTACTGCAGTGAGAAGGTTGAGCTTTGCTCTTAATAGAATCCATATCCCAAATCTTGAGGTGGTGTGTCTAAACTGTAGTACATAATTGATGGAAATCTACCTATACGAGTGAGGAACTGGGTCGGTTCCTATGAAAGCCTTTGGCAGGCTTTCTAGAGCACTCATGAAAAACCAGGAATCAGCGCAGGGCCAAAAACCGCAGAACAGTGAAGTACTAAGAATTACAATGTGGATGCGAGTTCTCTGTTCATTTAAGGTTGTTGGTTCATAGAAACTTTTTTCACCAACCTCCTGTGAACAAGTTTTGCTATCCTAATGGCTGGTTCTGTCACGCCCCAGAACCAGAATACTGGAGAGCGGGATGACTCAGCCAGCTACGTATTACGGGTAGATGAATACCGTATAATACGATCAATGCTGTCTAATAAGACGAGGGGGTGCATACTACATAAAAGTCTCACTATGGTCACTTTCCATCTATTGTCTCAATCATTCAAACAAGAAACAGAAATAGAGAACATATAAGATAAAGCAGTAAGGTGTCCCAAACGCTCAGTCAAAATGTGATATCTGGCTTACAAAACACAGCCAGATGATGTAGTAAGTATACACAATTGTTATCAGCTACAGCCTGACTTAGTTACAATTATGCAAAAGTAGGTACAAGACAATCCAACTAACATGTCGGTGCCAAACGGCAAAGTATAAAGTATTTAACAAACGAACGAGGAAGTAAGAAACCCACTCGAGCCCTCCTGCGATCATCCCTCTAGTATTGACCATCTTGGAGGTAGAAGTAAGCTGGATCCTTGGGGACGGGCTCTAAATCTGGCCATACAAACCAGAGAGGTTAGACCTCTAATAGCAAGTACCGCAGGGAGCACGATATGAGGAGTAAAACCAGTAAAAAAGAATATGATAATAGATCTCTGCCATCTACTAGGATTCTCATAACATCACAACACTACGAACCAACCTCCCAACCAAACAAGGACATTGGCCCGTCATGTCCTGACATTCTGATCATCTCAGTTAGGTAACAGAGTAGGTACAGTACACAAACGAATCAATTTAAACGGCCATGCAACTACTACGACTTGCTACTGTGAGTTCCAAGTTATCCTGGATTATGCAATAGGGATTCCTCAGTTCTTACTATGTGCAAGCAAGGCTAGTTTACCCAGTCAATCAATTGCGCCAATCATGAATTAGACGAGTCCCAGCGGGACGCCCGTCATCAATATACAATATACAATAGATAATATAACCAGATACCGCTCCCTGCCCGTGTGGCAGATTTGCAGTATCTGTAGGGACCAACCGGCCTGTCGGGTACTACTAGTCCCAAGAGGGCTGCCATGTAAGAACTCGAAAATCCATTCTCTCCATGCAATCATTATTTTATTTAACTTAATAGCCTCTACCACTACCAAAATAAGTCATATTAGCGACGAAATTAGCGACGCCAACTTAAAACGTTGCTAATATTTTTGGATTTAGCGACTCCTAAATGTTGCGTCACAATACGTCGCTGATAGCGACAAACAGCGACATATTACGACTACCATTAGTGTAATAAAAATCAACGTCGTTGATTTGTCGAAAAACGTCGCTAGTTTTATTAGTTCAGCGTTTAGCGTCGCAATGATTAATAAGTCGCCGAATATTAAACGGTTACCGACGCTTTGCGACGTATATTTGGACGTCGCTAATTTCTGATAAAAAGGGTTTCCTCGGTTAGACTTTTCATTTCTCCCTCTCCCCAAATTTTATTTTCCCGCCCCTCTTTCCCGACCTCGACGACAGCCACCCCTTCCCTCCGGCGCCGCTCATCTCCTCCTCCACCGTGAGCCCCTTCTCCTTCTCCACCGCGAGATCCTCCTCCTCCTCCTCCTCCACCACCGCGAGGAGACTAAAGGTAAACCCTAACCCTAATTGAGTATGTTTTTCGTGTCCAAATGGACACGGAGACACATTACGACCATGTGTTCACTGATACAGTATGTTCGTGAGGTTTCGGACACTTTGTGTCCATTTATTGGACACGGGACACCCCCAAGCTTGCATATATATGTATTTCACCTCTGTACACTTAATCCCCTCCTCCTCCACAATCGAACTTGTCCTCCTCCTCCTCCTCCACCACTGCGAGGAGACTGAAGGTAAACCCTAACCTAATTGAGGTGTTTTTCGTGTCCAAAATGGACACGGAGACACTTTACGGCCATGTGTTCACTGATACAGTGTGTTCATGAGGTTTTGGACACTTTGTGTCCATTGTTGGACACGTGGACACCCCCAAGCTTGCATATATAGTATTTTACCTCTGTATATTTAATCCCCTACATACACTTGTGTTTTCGTATTAATTTGGATTTGCATATTGGGTTTGGGTTTCGATATAGTGTTTGATACATTGTTTCACCTTGCAACATTCCTAACTTATTTTAGACAACAAGTATATGAACCAATTAGTCAACATCTATTTGTTGAAGTATGGTACTCCATTCTTCGTAAGTTCTAGCTATATATGTCTCTCAAGACCCAATACTCAAAATCCTAAGAAGAAGAAGAAGAAAAGAATAAAATGACATCGCTCAACCCTATGACAACTCTTTGTAGAAATGTGTTAAAGTGTGAGTTCTACAGTATGGTTCTCTTTGTAGAATAAAATGACATCGCTCAACCCTATCGATCCTCCATACAAGTCTTCCTTCATCTATTGTCTTAAAGTGTGAGTTCTACAGTATGGTTCTGTTTGGTGAATTATGTCTTATTATATCCCTGCAGCCATTCGACTGGTGAGGCAGAAACTATGTAGTCGTAGATAAAGTTGACTGTCATCCGACCCTCATCCCTCGGCAATGATGATACGACAACCAACCGGAGAGGCAAGGACATAGTCCCTGCATCCATTTGGATTAGTAAATATGAATAGGGTTTGGATTCATGGTATATATGTTCACTGTCTCAAGGACATAGTCCCTGCAGCCATTCGACTGGCGAGGCAGAAACTATGTAACCGTAGATAAAGTTGACTGTCCTCCGACCCTCATCCCTCGACAATGATGATACGACAACCTATCACTATATCTTATATAGTAGTAGATGATGTCTTAGTATTACATTATGTGAGTTCATCTTGATTCTGTTATATTCTTCAGATACTAGATACGATAAGAACATATACTACACCATATGTACAGAACATAGATGATTCACACTAATGTATACTTGAATGAATCTTGGGTTGTGTTCTGAGCCATCCGTTCTCACACTTGGCAAAAAATTGAATTTCTCATACCTTATCGGCTTTCGAAAATGTACTCAAATTACATGATGGTTCCTTTAGTTAGCTTGCTTATGTTACAATTATTATTTGTGACTATCGATCTTACCAGATGGCACCCATGACCCGAGAAGCGGCACGTCGTTTGAAGAAAACAGTGAATGCTGAGGTGGCTCCTCCTACAGTTGAGGAGGAAGTGGCATCGGTTGCTAGTGAGACCGGGAGTTCTATTCATCCAGCACCGGTAGCTAGTGAGACCGAGAGTTCTCTTCATGCAGTCCTTGCAAGGGACGACATCTCTCCTCGCGCCAAAAATCTCGCTTTTTCGAGGTGGTTGCGTGAACGTATCACTGAGCGTTGCGTGAGCAGCGTGGTTCTCATTAGCTATTAGTACTTATTTGTATTGGACTATTTGTATTGGGTTGTTTTTGTATTAGACTATTTGTATTGGACTACCTATATGAATTAGAACTGTGTCAATCTCTGGATTATATTGGACTACGACATGGTGATCAGGACATAGTCCCTGCAGCCATTCGACTGGCGAGACAGAAACTATGTATCCGTAGATAAAGTCGACTGTCCTCCGACCCTCATCCCTCGGCAATGATAATACGACAACCCAACCGGAGAGGATACTCTGAGAGATCCATCTGAGAGGGACGTATACTCTGAGAGATCACCTTTACAAGAATTATATCAGTGGGATCGAGTGTTGGAGGAGATATTATCAAAGTATACGTCCTACTCAGATTGGTCTCTCACCGTTACTATTTTTTTCTGACAGCATGGTGGATGTGCTCCGTCCACAGATTCTTGCTCCGAGCCAAAACTTTGTCCCGGAGATCAAGTGGACATCTTTGGTGTAGAGTTCGAGTGAGAGGTTCCTGACAGCATGGTGGCCTCCTTTGTTAAAGTATTCGTGCTCATCCCACATTGGTTGTGGGACGAGCACAGATACTTTAACAAAGGAGACCACCATGCTGTCAGGAACCTCTCACTCGAGCTCTACACCAAGGATGTCCACTTGAGCTCCGGGACAAAGTTTTGGCTCGGAGCAAGAATCTGTGGACGGAGCACATCCACCATGCTGTCAGGAAAAAATAGTAACGGTGAGAGACCCATCTGAGTAGGACGTATACTTTGATAATATCTCCTCCAACACTCGATCCCACTACTGATATAATTCTTGTAAAGGTGATCTCTCAGAGTATACGTCCCTCTCAGATGGATCTCTCAGAATATCCTCTCCGGTTGGGTTGTGTTCTGAGCCATCCGTTCTCACAGAGGGTCCTATTTTGGATTCTATATTTTGTATTTTGATTTCTGTATTTTGTATTTTAGTTTCTGTATTTTGTATTTTGGTTTCTGTATTTTGTATTTTGGTTTCTGTATTTTGGCTCCAGCTCCATTTGCATTAATCTACGGTACGACATGGTGATCAGGACATAGTCCCTGCAGCCATTCGACTGGCGAGGCAGAAACTATGTAGCCGTAGATAAAGTTGACTGTCCTCCGACCCTCATCCCTCGACAATGATGATACGACAACCTATCAGAATCCTCGACTCTCTTTCGCATGTTGGATATTGACCCAGCTTCCAATCTCTCATTTCCCTCCGGGTCCACTCTACTCCCAATCTCTTCCTCTTTTATACACGGATCTACAGAATCAATACCATCCAAGGAAGGCAAAACTGAATCAGCATTGTCTTCTGGATCGTCCTCATCAAGGCATAACGGGCTGCTCAGCGTGCCCAGCTTCTTCAACTTCTCGCTGGCTGCAGAGTCGAAATGGGAACGGGTCCTCTTTGCCGACCCGGAGCTCTGACTCGCACTCGTCGCCGCGCTACTGGTTTCCTCTCCTCCTCTGACGCGGGTCATAAGAAAAGAAATTTCGTACCTCTTCTTCACATAAGCATCATTGCCGCCTTGTACTCGAGCCTCCTCATCTGTGACGCTATCCAAGGCACCGAGAAATCGGATAGCGTCACAGATGAGGAGGCTCGAGTACAAGGCGGCAATGATGTTTATGTTAAGAAGAGGTACGAAATTTCTTTTCTTATGACCCGCGTCAGAGGAGGAGAGGAAACCAGTAGCGCGGCGACGAGTGCGAGTCAGAGCTCCGGGCCGGCAAAGAGGACCCGTTTCCATTTCGACTCTGCAGCCAGCGAGAAGTTGAAGAAGCTGGGCACGCTGAGCAGCCCGTTATACCTTGATGAGGACGATCCGGAAGACAATGCTGATTCAGTTTTGCCTTCTCCTCTCCTCCACCATGGCTATGGACCCATCTGCTCCTTCCTACTTCCCTTCTTCTTATTTGACTCTCTCAGCCACATATGATATCCAGCTCAAGTGTAGAGTCGGAGGAGAAGAAGTGGACATGAAGAGGAGGGGAAGCAGCACAACCGACGACATGACCCGGAGGAAGTACAGAGGTTTTCTTCAACATACGTAGGAGAACTATAAGGATATATCTTTTCACAATTGTAGCTCCCCTTCCCGAAAATATAGAAATATTTTATTATTATTTATTTTATTTGAATAGTGTTTTTTTTAAAAAGTTTTATAATAATTATTTAGTTAACTATTACGGTAGATGACTTTAGCCATGTTGGAGTTTTGGAGTGTAAGGTGACTAGGAATCATGGCACAGATAGTGCAGTGGCGTGCTTTGACTAGTGATTAGCCATGATAAGGGAATGCAAAATCTTATGAGTATCCTAACTAGGAAAACCAGGCCAAGTTACGACTTAACCCCTACCGAAGATTGATTTATTATTTAATGATTTATTATTAAAGTTATTGACTTATGGAAGACCCGGTTGTACTAAACCAGTCTGTACTGGGCCCGAACCCAAACCGAGCCTACGAAATCTCGTATTAAGGCCAAAGACGTCCATGTAGACGTACATATTGCATTTATTAATTTTGATATTCCAAATAGGCATCCATAGATAAAGGATTTATATAATATATATATTTTATTGCTATTGAATTGATGTTCTATTTTAGAAATAGGACAATTGTGCAGTTAGCAGTATCTAGGACATACCAACACATTCAGGTACCTCCGGTATTCAATTGCTGTGTTCTGTTCTCCTACACTTCGTTAGTATTATTGTTAAGAGTAATTGTCGTGTATAGATACATATAATATTATTGATTTTTCCTAAGTTTGATAATAAATATATTTTATAGACTGTGTATATATATGTCTTCATAGCTCTGTACTAAGAAGATATATATTAGGATTTTTGGAAAGATTAAATAATATGTATAAATATATATATTTACTTATATAGGCTTACAAATATATTTATAATTTATTAAGGTATATACAAATATACATGACAATTATATAAGGTGTATATACATATAAATAAAGGTGAATATGTGTGGTATGTATAAATGTAAATATGAATATGTGTGTAAATGTATACATGTATAATTGTATATAGATACTTATATATATATATATATAGATATATATATATATACTAATAAGAAAAGAAAAAAAAAAAAGAATAAGCAATAGCAGCCAAGGCCCAAGCCCAAGCCTCAGGCCCAGGCCCAGGCCGACCCCTGAGCTCTGGTTAAAAACCGAGCAGTCCCGACCTTCACCCGAGCGGTCGACAGTGTTTATATACTGCGTATATATCGAGAGGAGCGAAACCCTAAACCCTAACGAGCGCCACCCCCAGAGGAACGTCGAGAGTGGGCGACCCTTCCCCGGCCTCCGCACGCCTCCGCGCGCCGCCGGCAGCAGGCCAACCACCGTCGCTGTGCGCGCGCGTGACGCGGAACAGCGCAACAACAGCAGCCTTGAGCCCTACTTCGTGACGCGATTCCCGTTGCCTCGTCGCAACGTTTTGCGCGCCGACTTCGCAGGTACGTCGAGAACCTATACGTCTTTAATTCTCTTCAAACGCTTCGTGTCTAGACGCACCTTACTGTCCAAGAAATCGATGCAAAGTTCCCGAAAAACCTGCTCGAAAACAGAGCATTAACGCAGTCCAAACACCCAACTTGGCGTTGATTTTCCCGCCAACCTATTATTCGAATCACCAAACTTTCTGAACAGAAGTTAATCACAACATGTAGGACAACAAAACCCTTTAGATAGATTAATTTTTCGTTTACAGTGTAATGAGTAATTAGATTGTAAAGTTTGAGAAAAATCTGTTTTCAAAATTAGAAAAATCGCTCCACACGACGTGCGTCACGCCAATCCGGACGACGTGGTCGCGTACCGAAAGGATCGAAAGCTGCGTAACGACTTTGTGGTCGTGTGGACTTGGACGGAATTCAAATTGGTCGCGTGTGCGCGACGAATTTGATGCGTATCCGTCGAAATTCACCGTATCGTGCACGTTGCAAATTCTCCAATTACTTTGTGCACGCTCGTCAGATCGAGACGAAACTTGCGCCAACAGAACCGTATCGTTTTTCTGGTCCTGTATGCCAAGTTTGGTCCGATTCTGAGACCGTTGATAAAATCGTCGTTTGCGGGCCCCACGGTCCCGCTCAACGGGCGATTTGTGCACGGCCCGCCGGAATCCAACTTTGGACATACGGTTGGGTTCGTATCGGAAAACTGGATTCGTAGACATGTAGTTTGACGACTTTAGAGACCGTCGACTCTGGCACGTTTTTCGGTGCAAAGCGGGTCCAACGGCGGACATCGTTTTTGCACGAAATTACCGTTTTGCCCCTGTGTCCAGAATTGGACGTAAGGACAGACAATCCTAGCTAATTGAACTATTCTGAGATCATTGGTATTGTTTATTTCAGCTTCCGGGGACTGTTTACGGGTTTGTCTATAGTGGCACATTGAGTAGTTCAGATTGTCTTCACCAGCAAAGGATCACAGGCGAGTACAGTTTATTGTCTGCATTTCGATATTGATTTTTACTATATTTCATTGGTTGGTCATTGGTTATGTGATTATTTTCTATTATAAATTGTGGAGTCAGGAATTAGAAGTACCAAAGATATGTGATCTGACCATAGCCCGTGTTAGACATTGTAGCCCGTGTTTATTTTCTGCAGAAGTGTAGCCCGTGTCTACTTTCTGCAGTAGTGTAGCCCGTGTTTACTTTCTGCAAGTAGTGTAGCCCGTGTTTACTTTCTGCAAGTAGTATAGCCGTGTTTACTTTCTGCAAGTAGTATAGCCCGTGTTTACTTTCTGCAAGTAGTATAGCCCGTGTTTACTTTCTGCAAGTAGTATAGCCCGTGTTTACTTTCTGCAAGTAGTATAGCCCGTGTTTATTTTCTGCAGTAGTGTAGCCCGTGTTTATTTTCTGCAAGTAGACATTGTAGCCCGTGAGTAGACATTGTAGACCGTGCGGTGTAGTACCCCAGACCGATCACATATCAAAGGTACTTCTAACAGTCGGGGAGAGTATTTTGTGTCTATTTACTACTATTGGTTTTTATATTTATGTTTATTTTCAAACCCATGATTGATGTCTAACCTTTGTCTTATAGTCATCTTCTTATTTGAAATTGCATTCAGTGAATTGTGCTCGTTCCATTCCTGACTGGAAACCAACATTTTCAGGTTAGCCGAGGATCACTTAGTTTGGGAAGTGATGGTATACTTGCAGACGGGAAGCCTAGAGATTAGCTAGCTAGTGGAGTTGTAGCCATAGAAATATTTGTACAAGTTTATATTTTTCAGCAAATGTAAAACTTGTGATCTTTGTAAAATTAAATTAATTATGTGAATGAGCATTGTTTGTGATTTTGATCTTCATGGCCGTGACAGCGTTCTACCGCCGACACTGCGGCGTAGGCTGGCTTGGACACGTCTCGTATCCGTTTAAAAAAAAAAAAACGGGTGCGGGTCGTGACAACAATATGTCATCTTGTCAAAGACCCTTAATGTGACAACCATGTTACCGCGGTGTCGGAAGACTAACATGTCATAATTTTCTAAGCCGTGTATTTTTACATAATCCTTCCAACTCTTTCCTCCTATGTCGTAATCTTGCATTATTACATAGAACTGAAATCCGGTTGGAGGATTATGTCAAAACACACGGCTTATAAAATTATAACATGTTAGTTTTTCGATACCGTGGTAACATGGTTGTCACATTAAGGGTCTTTGACAAGGTGATATGTTGTGAAAAGATATATCCTTATAGTTCTCCTACGTATGTTGAAGAAAACCTCTGTACTTCCTCCGGGTCATACCGCCGGCTGTGCTGCTTCCCCCTCCTCTTCATGTCCACTTCTTCTCCCCCGACTGTACACTTGAGCTTGATATCATATGTGGCTGAGAGAGTCAAATAAGAAGAAGGGAAGTAGGGAGGAGCAGATAGGTTCAGAGCCATGGTGGAGGAGAAGGAAAATGCTTGATCAGAACTTGAGGTGGAAAAGTTGTGACGTTGATAGCGTGAGGGAGGGAGAGGGTGGAAAAGATCTTCTCCTCCGCCTCTACACTTGAGGTGGATATCATATTTTGATTTCTGTGTTTTGGCTCCAGCTCCATTTGCATTAATCTACGGTACGACATGGTGATCAGGACATAGTCCCTGCAGCCATTCGACTGGCGAGGCAGAAAACTATGTAGCCGTAGATAAAGTTGACTGTCCTCCGACCCTCATCCTTCGGCAATGATGATACGACAATCTATCACTATATCTTATATAGTAGTAGATGATGTCTTAGTATTACATTATGTGAGTTCATCTTGATTCTGTTACATTCTTCAGATACTAGATACGATAAGAACATATACTACACCATATGTACAGAACATAGATGATTCACACTAATGTATGCTAGAATGAATTTTGGGTTGTGTTCTGAGCCATTCCTTTCCATATTTTGTGTGATTGTTGTAGACTTGGTTATAGGGACTGAAACCTGTGTACAACGAGAAATGGACATTCTGTGATTGTTTGGATCCTATTCTACAGTGAGAAATTGTTATCTTTTTAAACTGCAGGGAGAAATGGATATTCTGTATTTTATTTTTTTATTTTTTTTGCAGATTTAGCGACGTTTACCGACGTCCTCCGACCCTCATCCTCGGCAATGATGATACGACAACCTATCACTATATCTTATATAGTAGTAGATGATGTCTTAGTATTATATGAGTTCATCTTGATTCTGTTACATTCTTCAGATACTAGATACGATAAGAACATATACTACACATATGTACAGAACATAGATGATTCACACTAATGTATGCTTGAATGAATCTTGGGTTGTGTTCTGAGCCATTCGTTGATAGCGACTCCGAAAGTATGCGTCACAATACGTCGCTGATAGCGACATATTGCGACTACCTTTAGTGTAATAAAAAGCAACATCGTTGATTTGTCGGAAAACGTCGCTAGTTTTATTAGTTCAGCGACGTTTAGCGTCGCAAAGATTATTACGTCGTCGAATATTAAACGAATACCGACGCTTTGCGACGTATTTGCCGACGTCGCTAATTTCTGATAAAAAGGGTTTCCTCGGTTCGACTTTTCATTTCTCCCTCTCCCCAAATTTTTTGTTCCCGTCCCTCTTCCCCGACCTCGACGACAGCCCGACCCCCTTTCCTCCAGCGACGCTCATCCTCCTCCTCCACCGCGAGCCCTTCTCCTCCCTCCGGCGAGCCCCTATCACTATATCTTATAGTAGTAGATGATGTCTTAGTATTACATTATGTGAGTTCATCTTGATTCTGTTACATTCTTCAGATATAGATACGATAAGAACATACTACACTATATGTACAGAACATAGATGATTCACACTAATGTATGCTAGAATGAATTTTGGGTTGTGTTCTGAGCCATTCCTTCCCATACTTGGCAATTAAGCCATTCGACTGGCGAGGCAGAAACTATGTATCCGTAGATAAAGTTGACTGTCCTCCGACCCTTATCCCTCGACAATGATGATACGACAACCTATCACTATATCTTATATAGTAGTAGATGATGTCTTAGTATTACATTATGTGAGTTCATCTTGATTCTGTTACATTCTTCAGATACTAGATACGATAAGAACATATACTACACCATATGTACAGAACATAGATGATTCACACTAATGTATGCTTGAATGAATCTTGGGTTGTGTTCTGAGCCATTCGTTCCCATACTTGGCAATTAAGCATGTGAAATAGAACTGATTATGTTTAGTTTGTCTTACGAACCAGATTTGGACATTGCTAGAATGATTGTCGTAGACTTGGACATTGTGTGAATTTTGGGTTGTGTTCTGAACCATTCTGACAACCATATTTTGTGTGATTGTTGTAGACTTGGTTATAGGGACTGAAACCTGTGTACAGTGAGAAATGGACATTCTGTGATTGTTTGGATCCTATTCTACAGTGAGAAATGGTTAGCTTTTTAAACTGCAGGGAGAAATGAACATTCTGTATTTTTTTTTTTTTTATTTTTTTTGCAGAATTAGCGACGTTTACCGACGTCCTCCGACGTAAATGTGCGTCGGTAAACGTCGATAGATAATTAATATTATCCAGTCTACCGACGTTTAGCGACGTACAAGTACGTCGGAGGACGTCGGTAAACGTCGCTAATTATCACCATAAATTCCCAGGATTTACCGACGTCTAGCGACTTTGTATATGTCACTAAATCACCGACGTCTCGTCGGTAATTCGTCGGTAAATTTACCGACTTGTAGCGACACTAAATATTACGTCGCAAAGAGCGACGACACGACGGTGGACGTCGGCATTATACCGACGTATAAATACGTCGGAGAACGTCGACAATTGCGACGTTTGGCGACGTTTTTATGATCAGCGACTTACGTTTCCGCGACCAGCCCGAAACGTCGGTAATTTCGTCGCTAATTAGTTTTAGCGACGAAAATTGTTGTTTTAGCGACGTCTTTAGGCGTCGCTAAAACGACTTATTCTGGTAGTGTACGTTGAGTGAAATCCCATGCCGTGGATCATGGTCATTCAAATGAGTACTTTCGTACAGGGTACGATATGCACAACTCTACAACGATACCCGTGCGGTTAGGTTGTAGGTCTTACATAGCGTAATGCAACAATCAAAATTAACCATAAAATAATCATGCATTGACCATAAAGTACACATGCTGCTTTTTGTGGAAACTAAATAAATAAATAAATAAATTGAAGCCTGCATGTGCCTGTATGTCAATATTCGGGATCAGTCGATTACAATAGTTCATAATTAATATGAACGTGTCTCATTCATTCAATTTGATAAGACGACTAGCCAGTCTCTTAGTCCCAACTAGGAACGCATGATCAATTATTAAATTAAGATAACAATCCTTGTTTATTAATGCCAAGACAATAATTAATGTTAACAAATGCCAAATCAACAATCAATAAATGGTGATAAATGTCACTCAATCTCAATCAATGTCAATTTGAAACAAGAATCAGCCAAAAATATTATGGCTAGCTAGCATTTATGCGGTTGGGAAATGAATGGGTTGCATGCGGCTAGGCAAGGGTGATTCCATGCGGCCGAAACCAAAATAGTCTTATGCGGCAAATTCGCAAAGTCCTATGCAGCTAGAAATTAAAGGGGTTTATGCGGCTACGGGTAACATTCGTACATGCGGCCAGGGAAAATTCTATGCGGCAGAAATAGGTGCAAGCCTATATGCGGCTAAGAAGTCTCATGCGCCATGCGGCTGAGAATGATCAGCGCCATGCGGCTGAAAAATGATCAGCTCCATGCGGCTGGAAATGATCAGCGCCATGCGGTTGAAATTCGATGGGCGTTCATGCGACTGAGAATGACACGCGGCTCATGCGGCTGAAGGACTGAGTGCATATGCGGCTGGCTAAAAACTCATGCGGCAGATAAGCTCATGCGGCTAACTAAGCTCATGCGGCTATCTAAGCCCATGCGGCTAACTAAAGCCCATGCGGTTAACTAAAGCCCATGCAGCTAACTAAGCCCATGCGGCCAGGATGACTTGCCGCATGAAGACTCATGCGGTCAAGCACTACCATGCGGCCAGGATCTGTTCTTCTTCTCCGAATTTTCTAAGGACAGAACCATGGAAATCATTGCTTCCAAGCTCTCTAAATCCTTCATTCCAAGCCCAAATCTGAACTTCCATAGGTCAAAATAGGGTAGAACAAAATTCTCTACAACATGGAACCATCAAAACTTAAAGATAACAAAGTTTACTAGATCAAAACCTAAGAAATCCGAAAATACATTAAACTTAGATCTACAAGAAATGAACCATGGAATTAAAAATGTTAAGTACTAAAGAGCCTCAAAATCAAGTAAGGAAGATGATGGAACAATAATAACGGTGATCCATCAAGAAGCAAGTTTGGCACTTGTCACGCCCCGCTCCCGTAGGAGCGATCGTCCTCGCTAAGGCGTGATGCCGCACGAGCCTAGATTACGCTCGTGCAAGGCAGGTTCCATAACGGCCGATTACAGTGGCGGCGACGGGGTCGTCGCACAGAAGTCCCAAGCAGATACATTGAATATACAGCAGAAATTTGAAACAAGAACACATGAACACAAGTCATTCAAAAGAAACTCTTTTATTGATATTGAATACAAGATTATATTTGTGGGCACAAGGCCGAATTACAAGTCTCTCGTGCTCACATTTCTCTTATTTACAATTCACTCTGCTTTCTCTCATCTCTCGATACAATGCTTGAATCCAGCGGAAGCTTCGGAAGGCGATGTCCATACATTATGTCCTGTATAAATCTTCAATCCACGCGGCCGCACGCTTCGAATCGCCAAGGAACTCCGTGCCTCGCCAAGCGAGCTCCGCGCCACGAGCTTCTACCTGTACCTGCACGTGAACACTGTGTGGGTGTCAGTACTCAACTGTACTGGTGGAGTGAGCTTCTCGCCCACCATACATAACCGACACGTTCATTTACTTTGTGCAGCTTACGTTCCTTTCGATTGTCTTTCTAGTCTTGCCTTAGGATCAGTTTTAAGACTACGACGCCTAACCAACTCGTTATGCGACGACATAGTCGTGCTATCATGTCAACGTGTATTTCGATCGAGGCAGTGCCTCATCGCGTATGTACTTGACCAAGCTGCAACTCGGGACGGCAGGGTCGTGCCATACTCTATTCGCGACTTAACATGTTCGGGACAGTGCTTTGCCGAGGAGCAACTTATGCGCACTCGGTCGTGCCAAGAATTTTACTTAAACTCAGGCCTACTAGACCAATTCTCGTGCTAGCGACGTCAAGGGGGAACGACGTGCAGGTCGTGCCTCTAGACTTTGCTTAGACTTGTTCGTGCTTCAAGATTGAGGCCGTGCCTCGCAACATATCAAGACTTATCATGCTACCGCCTTGCGGCCTTCCTGATCGACTCATTTGCTAACTTAGACAAGACTTATGAAACATAGTATTGATTCTATGAATATCCCGATGCCATCAATCGTGCCAAGCACGGTGCCTATGCTGCAGCCCATTCTTAGGCCCATACCTTGTGTTACCGATAGACCTACATTCAAGCTCTAGACCCAAATCCAAAGGCATACACGCGGTGTGCCGCTATCTGCCGACACATCTACATGAGAAGGTCACTAGCAATTTCAAGCTATCTTGGACATGGCTCGTGGGATATCGACCTGTACCTACACGGGTAGCTAGCCCGGTGGGGTCGAACTCTCCCATGCGGTCATCCAGCATCCTACTTTGAGCCACACTCGCTTCTCCCGGGCCGAATGATCCCGGCGCCCCGGTGATCACTCGAGAAGACTACACCTTGTCGACAAGTTGTCCAATGACCATGCATACTCGATCTATCCAGTCTATCCAGTCCTTTCTTAACATGACCATGCATTCCTTCTTTCTATCGAGACTTAACGAGACTCCCAAGCCGCGGGACCGATCTCGTGTGCGGGACATATTAATAATTAGCGAGACTCCCAAGCCAGGGGACCGATATCGGCGACAACCAGTCGCGTGGACTTCCTTTGTTCGTGGCAAGCTTTTTACTAAACCGACCGTAACTCGTGTCTTAGACAGGCCTGTTTCTATAGGCGACGCTAACGCTCAAGTTATATACTTATACGACGAGCCTTGTTCTCAAGGGACTACGCGACTTGACAACCGCAGATAGAGCGGGACAGTGCTATAAATGGCTTCGATAGCCCAACGCAACACTTGTCTAACTTATTCGGACAACGACTCGACGAGCAAGGGCTACGCCGAGCTATGCATCGAGGGAACGTGTTATGTACGGGGTCGACTTGAACAACCAAGTTCGTGCCTAGACTTAAGCCGACAAGCTGTGCAAGATGACTTAACTTGCGGGACGTGCGAAGGCTATGCCAAGCCTTACGGGACAAGACCGTGCATGCTTTATTAAGCATTCATGCGGACGACGCCTATGACTTAGGCTAATTCGAGTGTCGGGACAAATCGACGGGACCGTGCATGCTTTAACAAGCATTCACGCAGGCGACGCCTAAGGCTTAGGCTACTTTGAGTGTCGGGGCAACTTAGCAACTTGAGCCAACTTCCTTCTCCCAAGCCACGGGAACGAAGGATCGAGTGTCATTTGAAAGCACGCTGAGCCGACTTCTATGTTGACCGTGGGACCATTTTCCATGTTCTAAGACATTCCGACCCGACGGGATTATCCCTTAGCTATGTGCGTTCGTAGCTTTTAGATTAGCCTACTTGTGCAAGTTGAAAAAAGCGAGTTATTAAGTCAAGGCTAAGATGAAGTGAGTTCACCGAAACTCCCCCACCTGTGCGAGGAGTCGCCTCGGACGAGCGAGCCTTCGAGCAGCCGTTGCAAGGCTAAGTTCCAACGCCGTCGGCGTTTCGATTCCTCCGATTGACTTTGCGGGACGGGGCACTACAGCACTTGCCTTGGCGGCTGATAGGTGGGGGTGGAGTTATGAGGAAGAAGAAGATTAATGGTGAAGTAATGAAGAGAGAGAAAGGGGATGGCTTTAAATGGAAGGGGTGGTGGTAGGTGGGTTTGTTTCGGTTCATGTTAAACCACAACTAAATGAACCCAAAGTATAGCTAAAGCAGAGTATAAAAGCAGGAAAAAATGCAGAAATAAAATTGCAGAAAATTAATTAACATGAAATTAAAGGGATTTAATTATAGAGCAATACATGATAAATATTAAATAAATATATAAAGCAGTACATGTATTAAAAATACGTATTCTGGGAACGGGAAGTGACTCTATAGCTGAAAGGCACCAGTACTTAGGCATTGTGTTCGTGCTACGGCTAGCAGATGAGACAACCACATATTCAAAATATGTGGGGGATGGTAGTCGGTATAGACATAGCATGTGTGGTGTATTTGAAATAGTGGGGGATTGTTGGAACTCTTGCTTTAGTTCCACTTTGTAAGTATTTCAAATACACCATAGACAAAAGGAAAGAGACTTTGTTTAGCCCACATCGCTTAAAACCCACACTTGTGAGTGGGTATATTATGTTTACACCTTCTACATGGTTGTGATGAGTGGGTAGTAAGAGGGGTGCTCGCGCGCCCGGGGGGCATTGGGCTAGAATGCACCCGGTTTGGAGGAAAGTTCCAGAAAACCTTAATGCGCATGTGCAGGCACGTCGCACGCGCAGGGGGGTGCAAATCCGGGCCGTTTAGCCTCGCGCGTAGGCGGGACACGACCCTACTTTTTGCATTTTCTCTTGGTAGTGAGCCCGCAATTTATGCGGTCCATTATTTAACCGCTACTACTCATTCAACACGTCTCATACACGTTCCTCATTCTCCTCCTGAGATTTGGTTCACGATCTAACAGTTTTAGAGTTTTGCAACTCTATTTATTCATTCGTTCTTCACAGAAAGAACACACGCGAGATCCAAACCACCAAATAGAGGGAGATCAGAACCGTTCGTCTTCTTCCCTGTTCGATTGTAGGTTACAGATAGGTACTGCTATCTGTAACTCGTTGTTGTATCCTGGAGGAAAGTCACCGTTCGAGCCTTACAGTTACGATAAGGGGCGAATCTTTTCTTGAGGACAGTGATTCACACGCCTCAACGATTTCGAGTTCTGTTCCACGAAGCTTCTACTCCAACATATGTTTCCAAACAAGTAAATGAGGGATGGTATGTTCTTTCTGCATTTTTTTATCAGGTATGTTCTTTCCGTATGAATACCATTTTTGTACTTGATGCTATATATTTGATACATTAATACATGTACTCATTGTATATATATACTACTAAATTCATTCTTTAATTAGTACTTGTTCATTCACTAAGCTTAGTTGATTAGAATTGATACATATACGTACACACACATCATTATGGGCAAAAGAAATATTGATAGCTTGATCATGACCAGCTCAGACTAATTACAAATTAATTAATTAAGCCCAAAATCTGACAAATTAAACTGTCTCCTCCCCCTGGCTTCCCAACAGTTTAGGTATATATTCCCTCATGCTATAAGCTGGCCTAACCTGATTAATGTATGTACAACAAATTAAACTCAAAAGTGTGAGAATTAAATAATTGGCTAAGAATGAGAGCTACGACTATCAACAGCACATGGTCACATTCCTTGCTTACTTTCATGCTCAAAACCCCTTGTTTGTTCCCATGTCTTCATGGAAGAGAACAAGCTGCAAGGAAGCAAGCGAATTCCCCAGCTCCTCATCCCTCTAAGAGCTTGAATTGTTAATTTTCCTGCACTTCCCTTGGCATCTAGCCCTTGTAACCCTAGCTAGCATAGGAATCCTCAACACTCCAAGCAATTAATATAATCCCTTGCTTAACTTTTCTCATTAAACTTGTTGTGCTTTTAGGAGATTCTTCTGATTCCTCTCTCCTCTAGGTGATCTTCGTGATCCCTTAAGTTATTATATATGGTACAGTATTATTAAGTGTTAATTTATAAATTAATTAATAATGGCGGTCGCCTTTCCATGCAAGGATATATTCAATTGTTTTAAGTGGGGAAGGGCAGCTAGATAGCTCTAGATCTCGATCAATCTCTAACGCTAACAAGTAGAAGCCAACGCGCTTCTGCTTTTTACTAGCAGTTGCGAAAGTTTTTTTTGACCAAGAAATGTTTGGCAGGATTGTTTTGGAACGAACTTACCAAAGTACAATTTGAATAGCTTATTATATAACAAATTTTTTTTACAATGCATAAGATAAAAAGAAGGGGAATCCGTAGGAGCTTTGTGGATGAGGATCATGAGGGAGTGTTGGATCCAGCCTGGATTTGATAACATCATATTTATGGGACCCAAATATGAATCAATTATTTGATTTATTAGATTTTGAGGTCCATATTTAATGTTGAATTATTTTAGGTTTATTACCTGAAATATGATTTCTCATTTTGGATAATAGGGTTTCCTATTTTAGGATTTCATATGAAATCAAACCAAAATATATCTTTGAGAATGGAGGCAATAGGATTGGCTCAAGACGGAGATTCTAGCGGCAAATCCACAAAAATCTAAGAAAAAGTTCTTACTTTACTCTTAGGTTTCGTCATCCAAGACAATATGAAGAGAAGGTCTGTGCAGGACAGAAGAGCCATCTAAGACCAAAGAGAAGAACTGTGCAAGACATAAGGGACAAAATGAAGAGAAGATATGTGAAAGGAGCAGTCGTCTTCGTACATGAAGATAGCTATAGGTTGGGTGAATGATTTCCAGATGCTTTTTTCTTAAGTTTGGTGAGGGGTTTGATTAATCTTTGGATGAGAATTCAACATAGTTTTATTCAATCTAGTATCTACACCTGAAGTTATAAACATTGGATTTGTCAACGTGGCATAGTCACTAAAAATACTGTGTTCTTATCTGTCTTGGTGTTTGCATTAGCCGGATGGTTAGTTATCTCAGGTGGGTTGACCTAGTTTTCACTGCGGTCAGTTTCAGACACGTTGGGTCAGAACGTGGTATCAGCGCAGCTGGTCTCAATATTTTGTATTAGAGCTCTCAGGCCCGCGAGAGGGAATGTACAACCATGTCTATGGAGCAGATGAACACGTGTATGATTACCCTCACATACGATTTAGAAGCCAAGTATGAAGGATCTATTGTATGATTTGGAAGCCAAGTATAGAGGATGTACACTGGTAGCCCACCCCAGTTTCAGTTTCTGGATCCGCCTCTGGTTGGAGGGTGACAACGAACAAGCCTACTGATGACTGGAAGCGATTGGATCGAAAGATCGTTGGACCAATGGATGGACGTATGATTCAATGTTTCGTCACGTCTCTACGGGAGGAGTTCGGCAAAAACATTTTAAAAAAACGAACGGAAGACGCAATAAGACGTTTCTTATTTGTCAACTTGACAACTCTAATGGTCTGAAATTATTAATTTGAGAGTGATTATTATTTTTACTTTATGTGGCTTTCGTTTATGAGTAAGAAATGTTTCCGTGCTCTCTTTCAACACGCGAGAGCACTCTGCACAATTCCTCAGCTTCCATGAAGAAGCGGATAGCTAGGCCACCATATATTTTGAGGACCACTGACCACAGAAGCAATAAGAGGATGCAAATGCGTACATAGTACGTGAAAATCAATCTGGCAGCCACTTGTATAGCATACGTGCATGGGGTTAGGTGCGACGTATAATTAATAGGCGTCCTTGTGCACGAACAGAAAAGATGCACTCAGTCTTGGCGCATCACATGCATGCAATTGGAGAAGGATGATTTCCAAATTTAGGTGGGTAGGATCCAATTTCTACAGGATTTCTCATCCTTTTCTATTAATGGGAACTGAAATATATCAACCAGAACATGGGACTTGATATGGAGAGAGAGAGAGAGAGAGAGAACTCAGAGAAGCTTCTTGATCTTGGATTTTCTTCATTGAATTGCCATATTCTAACTGCTAGCTAGCTGCTCTTACTCTCAATTTTAGTAGGTTTGGATGCAGATTAGGGCTTCAGTGTCACCAATCTCATGCTATTTGTTAACTTAATTTAGGATGAGTATCTTCGGCTATTTGGAGGTTACTCCCAATTTGATGAGTAGTTTTGATTTCAAATTTGGTCAGAAAATAGCCTCTTCATATATAGGTTGCATGCTGACATCTTGGTCCTTACAAACCCAGAAATATTTTCAATGTAATATACTATATTTTTCCAAGGGGAATGAAAATGCAAAACAAAAATTTATTCACTAACTTAAAAATAGAAAAGGAAAATCATAATTATCATATTAATACATATACAAAACAAACATTTACACTCTAAGGAGGGTTTTTCTTCGTAACTATATAGTACTAGTATTTTAAATTGTTGAACACTCTGTAGTGCTAGCACTTTAAATGGCAGATGTTGTTTGTTCTCATAACTATATAATGCACTTAAATTGGTTTTGTTTATTTTTTCACCACTTTAAAGTGTATTATAAAATATGAATTGATTATTTTGTCCTCAAATACTATCATGACAAATTAATGTCTATTTTGGACACAAATTTTTTTAAAATTTTGGAACTATTTTTTTTTTGTTTTGTTTCTAGAAGGGAGGGGGGACAAGAAGGGATTATGCTTGTTTGGGGCATGTTTTGTAAAAGTTTTTTTTTATTTGCATCTACAAGCTAAGTGGTAATTTATAAGCTCAATATTGGAGCTTACAATTTAACAAGCGTAAAGGATATGACTATATATAGTGACGAGCACTTAAATGCAAAAAATAAACGCCTTAAATTGATGGGACATGCACTTAAGCACTTTAAAGGGCTCACCACTCTATAGTGAAAAAAAACCAAGCACCACCTAAATCAAAAATCAAATGAGAAATTATATCCAAAACAAAAAAAAAAAATGCTAATAATGTGGCTACAAAGCATTGAACACACAAGTTTTGAATAAGAAGCTTAATTAAAGTAACAAGTTACTGAATTGGGAGGTGGAACTTGAGAAGTTTCAGACTATTTCTCAAAAAAAGTAACAATTGTGCCAGTAAACTGATCATAAGTTCCTAACTAGTTGTCATATATAAGGTCAGAAACTCTTTGGCAAATACTAAGCAACCAATATCGGCTTATATACAGTACAAATCCAACTTCATGGAAAAGAAAACGCTAAGTTGAAATGTCCGTAACAAAGTATTTGTAGTGGATTGAGTTTGCTAACAAGTTAGAAATTATAGCCTGTCTTTCCAAAATACAAATCGAATTTAAATAGAATCCACAGCCACTGTATCCCAATTTAATTGTAGTTAGGCCATATTCTTGGGGTCGTAGACCAAGAAATCGAAAGCAAATTAAATATCACAAAATTAAGATCGAGACGGTATAGAATACATGAATTAAAAATAATATTTTGTCCGCCCCTCGTAGATGACCGAACTAGTCCGTGCCTGCATGACGGCCAACCATTGGCCTCCCACTAGGGGTCCATCCCGGACCAGAAAGCCAATGACGATGCACCATGTGGCCGCGGACAGGCATATGATGTTTCATGTTTCCGGTAAGTGAAGGTTTAACACAATTTTTATATGAAGTAAATATTCCTATACTCATTGTAACTCCTTGGTTAAATTTGCTCACTAATTAAGATGGTTGCAGTTACTGTACGTTTATATATATATTCAACTTACTTCAACCTAATATTTTTCTTATTGCATACGTACAATCATTCTAATGCCGGCACTGCATTCTCTATATGATGATTATCCCAAACTTAGCTATCAAGGAATATAATCAGGAACTTATATGAATTGTAAATTATAAACTTGGATGATAGAATACGTCATTCACCAATAGCCAACCAACGCACCTATATACAAATAAAATATTTGTCGGCCATTCTCCTTTGGTCCAAATAATAACTGAATTCAACACTAAAAATATGAATAAGGAATATAACTCATTTTGTTTTATTATATAATATTTATGCTCTGCGCATGCCCTGATTATGAACTTAATTAGCAAATCATAATATACATCCATATACATACTACAAATAACTCTATTTCATCAGCAACCTTTCATTGATTAATTAATTAATCAATTTCTTTACTTGAAGGCCCATACTAGATCAACGATATACAGTAGAAACTCTATAAATAATACACTTGGGACCACCAAAATTTATTAATTAAAAGAGTTATTAATTAATCGATAAATTAATAATTATTAATTTAATATTAATTAATATTTTATTAATTAAAAGAGTTGGGTTATCGCAATGCAATGGATGTCGAAGATGTTCTGACTCACCCAGAGAAAATGTAGTTGCACAGTTGTTGACTGATGAAGAAATTATTGAAAGCGTTATTGAAATTAATAAAGATGATATCGATGAAGAAGATGATGAAAGTTCTACAATGGAGCCCCCTTCGCGAAACGAAGCTATTAAAGCGGCAATCACATTGAACAATTTCTTGTTGAGCTATGAGAAAACAACACCAGAAGTTCTTACCATGCTAAGGAAAATTAGAGACGAGATTCAAGGGGAAATTGATTTCAACAAAAAACAAAAGACAATTGAGTCATTTTTCAAGAAACCTTCATAAATCATTCATGTAATATGCTATATATAAGAAATTATTAATTTATATTTTATATGGGTCTGAAGAAATTATCAAAAATGTATTATCTTATAATTTTAGCGAATTATTAATTTAGCACCCTATCCCCGAGTCGGGACCGGCCAAAAATATTATCTTAGAGAGTTTATTAAATAATCGAGTATTAATTTATAGAGTTTATACTGTATACCCATTTTACAAATTTTCTTTCTTATTTTTTCTTCGTCTCTCTTCTTTGTTTCAAAGAAGGATTAATTAGTCTTCGGGTTCCATAAATATTCAGAATTTAATATTTGGGTCATGACGATGTCCAGCTTAGGATTTGAATTCTGAGATGATATTTGACCAGTGTTGACCATCTAAAATCTCTTAATAAATAAATTGAATCAGGACTCGAGAAAGGAAAGAATGTTTCTGGGACCCTAATTCTAATTAAACCTAAAATATTTATTAACAAATTTTGATGGTCAACACGGATCAACCGTCATATTGTGATCCAAATTTTAAGCTGAACATCTTTAGGACTTGGACGATAATTTTTGAATGTTGTTCGAATGCAAAGTCCAATAAACCCAATAAAGAATGACCAAACTATTTTTATAACTTAATACTGGTTCTAAATGTCAGTAGATCATTTCTTTTAATAAAAATTGATCACAAATAATTGTTTTTAAAAAATAATTGGCATTACATGCAACTCGAAGGCACCGGTGGCAACGGAAAAGGGGACCTTAAACCACATCAAAAACTCGGGGAAGACTGGTTAGAATAACGTTAATTAATAATTAATAAACTTTTCAATTAAAATTTTAAAAAATTATTATGGTTGGGTATTTTCTCGTACTTCTAACTGCAAACAAAGTGATACTTTCAGTGTATTAAAGTGATCATGAAAAGTATAAGATATTAACTTGGCAATAAAAAAGTAACAAGGTATTAAAGACTTAAAGTGCGAAATCGGATAGTTCAGAATACCTAAATACAAATTAGCCAAATTTGGTATGATAATATTAAATTTTAATCTTACTTTTGATCCGCCTGAAACGATTTAAGTTAATGTATCAAAAACAATCCTGTAACTAGAAATTGCTGAGAAATCCAATTTCGGGGTTGGTTTTTATGAAAAATCCACCAGCATGATGGATTTTATGAAATGTCCAGAATTATATATTTCCACGTTAAGTATTCCAAGATTCCCTTTAGAAGTTCTGTATTTACAAAATTAATACCATAACTACCCCTTCGCACAAACTCATATTTGGATTGCGATTCTCGTCTTCTTCTTCTTCTTCTTCTTCACGAGAGATCTGAATTCTATTGCTCTCATCTTCAGCAGAGATCGCAAATATCGTTCGTAGTTCACTATGCTTTTTTTTTCCAGTCGAACTCCGATCATCGCTCATCATCTTCTTCTTCTTCTTCTTTTCGACAATTAGGTCAATTATGGAGAGAAGATCTTCTTCTTTTCCATAAGAGTTAGCATCGTTTTGAAAGAAGAACGAAAACTCTTAATCTTTGTTCATGTCAAATTTTTTTCCACAAAACAAAAAAAATAAAAAATAAGGTTTCTGTCAACTGTTCTCCGTCGATATAACACGAAGAATAGTCATTCTCCTGTATTTTAACAAGGAGAATGTCATTCTCCGTGTAAATTAACACGGAGAATGGTCATTCTCCTGTTTTAACAAGGAGAATGTCATTATCCATGTTTCTAACACGGAGAATGGCCATTCTCCTGTGTGTTAACATTTGAATGACCATTCTCCGTACTAAATTACACGGAGAATGGTAATTCTCCTACGTTTTAACACTGGAAATGGCCATTCTTCGTGTAAATTAACACGGATCAGAATGCCATTCTCCGTGTTATTTAACACGGAGAATAGCGTTCTCCGTGTTTCAAACACGGAGAATGGCCATTCTCCTGATGACCATTCTCCGTGCTAATTTATACGGAGAACGTGTCACGACCGCACCCGGATATACGGGTACGAATACGTGGGCCACGCCCAGCCTACGCCGCAGTATCGGCAGTAGAGCGCTGTCAAGTATACTATACTAACTACAACATCTAAAGATCCATAACTAGACATGTACTCATGTCACATCACAAAAACTAAGGAAGATAAGACAATAAATAATAACAATATCACTAGAACAACTAGAATCTACAATGATCATAATACAGGAAAATAAAGAAGGAACAACAAAACTAACTAAGGATAACTACCAGGCAACTCACACAGAAGAATAGTGAGATCCACCTCAGCTAGCAACATCATGAAGTCCAATACTGAGGGCACAACTATTCCTAAAATTTGTCAACATATCCGGTCAGGATGGAACGAGTACATATATCTCATAACAGATCTCAAGACAGAATAAAAGCCATAAGACTGTAAATAGAGCATATAAAATAAAATCATGGAGTGTACATATGTACGATATCATGGCATGGTAAGCTGTAGAGCTAGAGCTAGAACAGAAAAGTAGAACTGATCATGGTATGTACACAAATCAGGGTAAGCCATCTATCCAATGTGTGAGTAGTAGTTTCAGCTTGTGACCGGCTTGGGAACCTGTAAAGAACTGGCCTGGCTAGTCGTAAGTACGGTATATAACGAACATTGTTCAAGAATGCAAGATGGATTTGATCACAGGCATACGCTACTACTCTCCCACCCCCAACTGGTAGAATGGATCCAAACAGGACACGTCACTGCACGGGATTCTATGAGAAGGGAGCTTGCACAATACATCCCAAGCTAACAAGGAGCAACATCTCTCGTCGAGATCCAGGAATACCAATCCGTGAGAACCATGTGTCAGGAATGAGCATATCTACACTAAGTACATGAATCATAACAGTTATCATAAATTGAAAAAGTTATCAGAGAATGTACTCGCCTGCGATCTGGTGGAATATGTCAACTGAGTCCTAGAACGGTGCCTCGAGGACCTATAGATAACAAGACGTATCAATACTATGTTTAGGAAGTAAAGTCAAATCAAATTAAATCCTATTATGTCATTCTAAGTCAAGATCAGTCTAGTTAGATCAACCTTGGTCATAGAAGAACATTGGAAGTCAACCCATATCAAACTAGGTCGAAAGTTGACTTACGGTTGACTTTTGGTCAACAGGTCAACTTGGTCAACTCTAGGTCAAACCTAGGTCAACCCTAGGTCAAGACTAGGTCTAGGCGACTATTCCTAACCATTACCAACCCTTACAACCCATATCCGAGTCCATCTTGAACTCCGAAATCCATATCTTGGCCGTAGGCCAATATCTTAATTTACCCTTTCACTAAATTCGACTCACTCACAAACCCTCTCTAATTTGATTTCCTACATTCCCTTCTCCTTCTCCTTCTCCTTATTCTCCGTCTTATTCTTCTTCTTATTCTTCTTCTCCTTATTCTCCTTTTTATTCTTCTTCTTATTCTTCTTCTCCTTATTCTCCTTATTCTCCGTTATTCTTCTTCTTATTCTCCGTCTCCTCTTCTTATTCTCCGTCTTATTCTTCTTCTTATTTCTTTCTCTTATTCTCCCTCTCCTTCTTATTCTCCGTCTTCTTCTCCTTATTCTCCGTCTTATTCTTCTTCTTATTCTCCGTCTTCTTCTCCTTATTCTCCGTCTCCTTTTACTTCTTATCTCCGTCTTCTTCTCCTTATTCTCCGTCTCCTTTTTTCTTATTCTCCGTCTTCTTCTCCTTATACTGCTGCTCCTACTGCTATTCCTGCTAACTGCTGCTGCTGCTGCTACTTCTTCTCTTCATTCCCTCCCTCTATATATATATAGATATATATATATATATATATATATATAATATATATATATATATATAAACATCTAGCTATCTATCTATATATATATATGACTCTCAAACACACAACTAAAAACACACTCTCTCATGACACCACCACCACCACTCTCCTCTACACACACACACAATATATATATATATATATATATATATATATATATAAATATATATTATATATTATATATATATCTATATATATATATATATATATATATATATATTCCCCTCTAAAAAGGAAAACCCCTAATAAATCCTTAAACTAGGTTTTTAGGAAAACCTATAAAAGTTATGGTCATAATGTGGAGAATGATCTCCTCTACATTTATTGTGAAGGAATAAATGCAAGAGACGAAATTAATGGGGGTTAATGAGCATACTAGAATTGGTTTCCTTGAGGAAGAAGAAGCTTCAAAAGAAAAGAGTGAAATAAAGAGAGAGATTACTTTGTGGTGAAGGAAAGTAGAGGGGGTGTTCGGCTGTACATGGGGGAAGGGGTCGTATGTGCTGTAAAGAGAGAGGGGTGAGGTATGAGTGATGAGAGGAGAGAGACAAATATATATATATTATAATATATATATATATTATATATATATATATATCTATATATATATATAATAATATATATATATATATGTGTATATATATATACAAGGAGAGAGAATTAGATATTTATACATAAAGAGGGATATTTAGAGTAGAGGAAAAATATCAGTGGGGGGTATGGGCAGTCATGATGGAGGTAACATGGAGCTGGGGTTGGGTTCAGTGGAGCCGGGTTGGGCCAAAATGGACTAGGTGCAATAAATAAATTAATAATAGGTATTTATGATCATGGGTAAATAAGTAGCATGTGGGGCTCAAAGAAATAGGACACAAGTGTCAGACAGGTAGTAGGCTCAATGTGGGCCATGTCCATATTTGGGGTCGACTAGGTTGGATCGATGTCGGGTCCCAAAATTAAATTGGAAGTCAGGTCACAAATTACGGTGGATAATTAATTGGCCTAAATGACCCGAAAGTTGTGCGAAGAAAATGAAGCAAAATGGTGTGTCTAAGTGGGACACGAAGGTCATGGGTGAAGAGCGTCTCGAGTAGATCAGACATGACAAGTTGGTTCTGAGAAAACGACTGGTCTAGTGCTCCTAAATTAAAAGTCGCGGTAACGTGCATATGATGATCAAGAAAAAGAGTGGGAAATCAATTAATAATTAAATGGTCTAAATTGACCCGAACTTGCGCGAAGCAAAAAGAGTACAAGAAAACAAGTTCGAGTGGGACACGAAATATCATATGAAGATAATCTCGTCTGCTACAAACTCCAAGAAGGAAGTTTCCAGAGACTGGCATCCCTGATGCTCTAGAATTCCAAGTCACGGTAAAGAGCATTTAATGATCAAAATTAATTAAATCAAAAATAATTATCGAGAATAAATTATTTGAAAAAATTCAAAATAAATCTCGAAAATTCAGGGGCTTACATCTTACCCACCTTATAAAAATTTCGTCCTCGAAATTAAAGGTTAGTAGTGGGGTTAAAACATGATAGAAGATTTAGGCAATATTTTAGGCACGATCCAAGATTGACGAGTTTTGCACGATCAAGAAAATCAATTTAAAATTGTTCAGACACGATGAGGGATTTGGCATGATAGAATCATGATACGAACAAAAATATGTGCATGATTTCAAAATAAGTCAAGTCATTGGGCACGATAGAGACGATTTAGAGAATCGAAGATATAATTGAAGTTCAAGTACGGGGTGATTTTGTAGGACTTAGGTTGATGGAAATCAACCCGAAAGTCGCATAGAGTCTTATAGGCCCGATCAAGGATTAAGGAGTATGATTAATAAAATCATGAAATACGATCCAAGTTCGAATGTGATTAAAATTGGGATTAGTCTAAGTTCACTTGGCACGATAGAGGTATGATAACGAAAACAAAACTTGAGCTTCGTCCGATTACGATCAAGTCAAAATTTTGATTAACAGGATTTCAGCTCGATGAAATTAGATTATAGGTCACGTAAGCACGATCAAGATCCAAGGTCAGTTGTGAAAGATGATAAATCATGAATTCGAAATCAAGGTCCTAAAAGCACAATTTAGGAAGGAACCCAAGTCAATTAGGCACGGTAGAAAATCAAGCATGTTCATTCTAACACGAATAATTTTGTAGTCACACTAGTGAGTCGTGATTGAAAGTCAAAAATTTTAGGCACGAGTTTGAGGCAAGATGAAATGTATAGTTATGATCGTTAAAATCACGTCAAGGAAATCCCAAGTTGTCTTAGTCATGCCAATCATCTAGGCACGACTAATCACAAGGAATTTGGATGTAATCAGGAAAATCAAGGTCGAAAAGAGTTTAGACACGAGTGTCCAAAATCCAAACATGATCAGAATCGGAAATCAATGCACGAGGGTTAATAGCATTGAAATCCAACCACGATAAAGGAATTAGTCTCAACGCGATCTAAGTTGATCAACCTTCGAGTAAATCAGAAATTGGCAAGATGGAGGATAAGATCAACAAAGGCTGGGCACGAGCATCCAGGATGAAAATCCAAGTCACAAAGGAATTTGAAGTCATCTAGAGTCTAGTCAGCAACCAAGACTCTTTGGCACGATAAACAAGACGACCAAATTTGATTGGTCATGGACAGAAAGGAATCAAATCTTAACGTATCGAAATTTAAGAAACATTGAGATATGAAAATTTTAAAATTTTCAGAGTTTTTAAGTGTAGATGACAGATGTAGATATGAGATAGTTGATTTGTGTAATCAAGACATAGCTAAACAAGGCAAAGGAAATGACGGTAAGATGAAAATATCATGCATGGAGAGAAAATAATGATAAACAAGAAATAATGGTAGGAATTATCTTGCTCAATTGGTAAAAGAAGTGAATCAACTTAAGATATGACCTGATAACCATACACGTCTATCCAAAATTATGTTGCCAGAATTTACGCCACGCCAGTAAACATAGCTGCAATAAACGATAGAGTCCATAACTAAGGTATACACCCTATAATATGTCATCTAGATTCCTTACCACACCTTCCGGTATGGCTGCAAGAGATCTAAATGCCATAACTATGATAGTATATCCAAAATCAGGCTCCATGTCCTTGTCAGGCTAGCTAATATGACTGCGATAATTTCTAAACTCCATAAAAAGTAGACATTTGTTGTTCCCGTCGTCTCCATCAAATATGTTTATCAGAATATCTTAACTCAATCCTTAAAAACTTATCTTCAAACAGAATCAAAATCGAAGTCAACAACGAACGAACATCAAGATTTAAAATTCAACAACGAATCAAAGATAAGTAAATAGAAACTAGCGAAAACAGATTTCGAGATAGGATTTAGAAGGAAATTCTCAGGAGATGTCCAAAGGTACTATCTAGGTCAAGATAAAGGAAATTATTGGAATATAATCTGAAACAATTCCAACCTGATATGAGACTGGCAAATCATATTCACGTCTCAACCTAGAAGATATATAAGTCCAATTATACCTTCCCTCTGGGGTCCACAAACTCATTCCAAGAAAGATAAAGTTGATAAACGGACAGATATTTCAGAAATCAGGACAGACACAAAACAAATGAGAAAGTTTCGAAAATTTCGAAATAAGATTCCCAGGGGTCATTCCTGGAATCTACCAAGAGTTTCCTATATGTGACTGAGTACCAAATTCCTAAAATATTCCATGACTCAACCTTAATCCTAGGGCAGGCTGCAGTAGTACAGAAAAGCTCAAGTACTACCACGACTTCGCATTAATTGCAAAGATTGACCTGCATGGGCCACCACTAAAAATGTGTCACGACCCGCACCCGAATATACGGGTACGAATACGGGCCACGCCCAGCCTACGTCGCAGTATCGGGTAGAGCGCTGTCAAGTATACTATAACTATAACATAAAGATCCATAACTAGAAATGTACTCATGTCACATCACAAAACTAAGGAAGATAAGACAAAAAATAATAGCAATATCACTAGAACACTAGAATCTACAATAATCATAATACAGAAAAATAAAGAAGGAACAAAAACTAACTAAGGATAACTACCAGGCAACTCACATAGAAGAATAGTGAGATCCACATCAGCTAGCAACATCATGAAGTCCAATACTGAGGGCACAACTACTTCAAAAATTTGTCAACATATCCGGTCAGGATGGAACGAGTACATATATCTCATAACAGATCTCGAGAAGATAAAAGCCATAAGACTGTAAATAGAGCATATACAATGAAATCATGGAGTGTACATATATGTATTGGCATGGTAAGCTGTAGAGCTAGAGCTAGAACAGGAAAGTAGAACTGATCATGGTATGTACAAATCAGGGTAAGCCATCTATCCAATGTGTGTGAGTAGTAGTTTCAGCTTGTGACCGGCTTGGGAACCTGTAAAGAACAGGCCTGGCTAGTCATAAGTACGGTATATGACTAACACTTTAAGAATACAAGATAGATTTGATCACAGGTATACGCTACTACTCTCCCACACCCAACTGCAGAATGGATCCAATATGACACATCACTGCACGGAATTCTATGAGAAGGGAGCAAGTTCTCTAGAAGTGACCACATATTGCGCAAGAGCTACAAGGGAGCTTGCACAATACATCCCAAGCAAACAAGGAGCAACATCTCGTCGAGATCCAGGAATACCAATCCGTGAGAACCATGTGTCAGGAATGAGCATATCTACACTAAGTACATGAATCATAACAGTTATCATAAATTAGAAAAAGTTATTAGAGAATGTACTCGCCTGCGATCTGGTAGAATATGTCAACTGAGTCCTAGAACGGTGCCTCGAGGACCTATAGATAACAAGACGTATCAATACTATGTTTAGGAAGTAAAGTCAATCAAATTAAATCCTATTATGTCATTCTAGGTCAAGATCAGTCTAGTTAGGTCAACCTTGGTCATAGGAGAACATTGGAAGTCAACCCATATCAAACTAGGTCAAAAGTTGACTTACAGTTGACTTTTGGTCAACGGGTCAACTTTGGTCACTCTAGGTCAAACCTAGGTCAACCCTAGGTCAAGACTAGATCTAGGCGACTATTCCTAACCATTACCAACCCATACAAATGTAGTGCCCCGTCCCTACATCGTGCCCGTCTCCGTCCAGGGGTACGCGAGAAAGGAACACTGTCGCCATCGATTCGGTCGGGACCGATAGGTCGGGATCGACCGAGTCGATCGAACGGGAACGTTGAATTAAGATCCATTCCTCGTTATAGAATGTCTTCTCGAACCAAGTCCCATATTCAGCGGGTTGCGCCTCGAGGATTGGCCTGCGGCTGAGTCGGGA